>CM062290.1:23646974-23801954 GCA_031216915.1 Pictodentalium vernedei | reverse complement strand
CCGTGGCCAATGTTCTGGGAACTTAGTTTAGTCAGACCTCAATATTTCCCTTTGGTACACCCTACAGGGCACATTTATGATCGGATTGCTTTGAAACCTGGCATGCTTGTTTGGGGTGACCTCTAGATGGAAGCTATCGATTTTCTTCCATTTCCGTCCATCAAAAAAATGATCGGATTGCTTTGAAACCTGGCATGCTTGTTTGGGGAGACCTCTAGAAGGGAGCTATCGATTTTCTTCCATTTTCGTCAAAAAATGTTGCCGTGGCCAATGTTCTGGGAACTTAGTTTAGTCAGACCTCAATATTTCCCTTTGGTACACCCTACAGGGCACATTTATGATCGGATTGCTTTGAAACCTGGCATGCTTGTTTGGGGTGACCTCTAGATGGAAGCTATCGATTTTCTTCCATTTCCGTCCATCAAAAAAACGTCGCTGGCAACGATCTTTGAACTTAGTTTAGTCAGGCATCAATATATTCCTTTTGCATGCCCTGCAGGGCACATTTATGATCAGATCAGTTTGAAACTTTGTGTGCTTGTTTGGGGTTACCTCTAGATAGGAGCTATCGATTTTCTTTGATTTCCATCAAAAAATGTTGCCACTGGCAATGACCTTCTATGAACTTAGTAAAAACTTAGTGCAGTTAAGCATCAATATTTCCCTTTGACACACCCTGCAGGGCACATTTATGATTGGATCGCTTGCAAACTTGGTGTGCTTGTGTGGGGTGACATCTATATGGGAGCTGTCGATTTTCTTCCATTTCTGTCAAAAAATGTTGCCGCTGACCTTTGAACTTAGTTTAGTCAGACATCAATATTTCCCTTTAACACACTCTTCAGGGCACATTTTTGATCGGATCACTTTGAAACTTGGTATGTGTGTTTGGGGTGACCTCTGGTTGTGAGCAATATATTGCTTTTTTCTTTTCCATAAAAAATTGTCATTATCACCAGCCTTTGAAAACTTATCCCTTTTGCACTCTCTGCAGGGTATATTTATGAATTTCCATACCCCCCCCCCCCCCCAAAAAAAAACAAAAAAAAAAAAACATTGCCACAAGCAATGGCCTTCTACTCAGTGCATTTGTGCTTTAACATCTTTCTTTGACATGCCTCAGAGGGCTCATTCATTATCAGGTTGTTTTGAAACTTTGTATGCTTATGCAGGGTGACAAAGATAGGAGCTATTGATATTTTTATACTGTACCAATGACCCAACTTAGCTGGTGCTAACTCCAACAAAACCAGGGCCAAACACAAATTTTGCCCCCCAATCCCCAAAATTTGCATCCAAAACAAAAAGAAATCATGTCCTAAAGGACCTCCATAGTACGCCTCTACTGCGCATGCGCAGTGACGCAGTCGTCCCGAAATTGGCGCCAATTATCATTCTTTCTCTGTTTGGCCCTTCATCAGTCAACATCTCACTGATCTTTGTGCTTGTAAATCTCAGTTTAAAGGATGCCAGACACGTAATTTTTGGAGAAAATGTGATTCTAAGGAGGATAGAAGGAGGAGAGGAAAAAGAAGTGGCAAAAAATAATCAGGGCTGTACTTAAAATTTTTTGATGAAATTATGTTAAGTTGCCTATTTTCGAGGCATGGGCCTCTTGTTGTCATTCTTGCTAATTGTTGCACTGCTTATTCAGTGTTTCCTCTCCCCTAGCATTCTAAAGTCCCCCCTGGCAATTCTCCCATGCTTTTGGCATATTTTTGAGAAGTTTCATTTCTAAAATTTCCTGGGAGAGTTGCTTGGTTTCAGAATGTTTTCTGTTATTTTCCCCATAGTTACGTTTTCACCCATGGGTGTATAACATTTGTGTTCTGCATCTTCCATCTGATGTTCTACAGATTCTCCCCTGGGAGTCTCTGTTTTGCATCAGATAGAGTGTAATTGATGACTGATTCCGGGCCAGTTTTTTCAGTGCCTGGAGTCATGTTTTCTAGTGTGTTTACACTGTTTGTTTTCATTGGCAACAGCCTTTTTTGAGGGGGGCTGTTTGCCTTTGTGGTAGTTTATCTCATTATAAGATACATTTATATTATCCGAAAGTGTCTCATTAATTATTTTATATAAATTTAAAATTTTTGACCACACTTTGCCATCGGATCCATCGGGGCTCAACGTTACTTTTCAGCAACTTGGGCTTTTCTGAAAAAATATTTTTTCAAAATTATTTTGTTTTGCAATTGTTTTTTCATTTATTAATGGATCATGTTATTATGTATCTTTGTGTCAGGGGTTTTTGCGAGTAACTAGGACTTATTGCTGTTCTTTCACAATGAAGGGACATTGTTCAAATTGTAATAGGAAGAAATCTTCCTCTGACTTTCATGATCATTGTATTAATTGTAGTCAGTGTTCTCGCATTAATCCCTGTCCTATATGTGAACATTGGGATGAGAAACATTGGAAACGTGTGTCACGATATGTTGTTTCTGGAGAAAGAGCGATGCCGGCTCTTTCTCCACAAGGTCACTCTACTCTCTCAGTTTCTATTTCAGAGGAACCAGAACAGGGTGATGTTTCCATGTTATCTTCTTCAAGTGTGCGTCCGTCGTCACAAATGAATTCAGAGCTAGCGGCAAAAGTGCTCATGGAGATTAGACAAATGTCGTCCGCTAGCTCGCCCGGTGTAGCATCCATTCACCGAATGGTTCGGCAGCCGGGTTCGTCCGATGCGGTCCTAGAGGAAATTTTGGGTGATGCGAGCACTATAAACATAATAGATGCACACCCAGTGACGGCGGATAGTAAACGAGAACGGAGGAAGCCTTTTAGTCCGGTTCCTAGCTCGTCCAGGTCCAGCCGGGCCGCGAGCGAGAGAGGTCCCTCTCTCGAACAACAACATCTGGGACCAGATGTTGTGGTACAAAATGTGTCTTTAGCGGAGCATACGTCCGTCGCTCCGTTGTATAAGCAGTCCGCAGAGACTGTTAAGGCTTCCTCTTCTCGTCAGCGCACACGACCGCACCTTGGCTGCGTGACCGCCGATATTTTACCAGCTTCGCCGATGAAGGATTCTTCGGCGACCAGGTCACACCATCCGGCAGCCAGGGATTCGAGACCGATGGACTCCGGACGTTCGCATAGGAAAAGTATGCGGGAGCCATCTGATGCGGAGCTGCCCTCGGCGAAGCAGCGAAAGACTGCGCCTCCGCAGGTCTCGACGTCGGACATTCTTGTGCAGATAGCACAGCTTATCGCAGCATCCCAGCAGCCGACAGAAACGGTGTCGGATCGAGAATTATCCGACGGCGCTGGGTCGGTACGCTCCGCCGAAGCATCGGGGGCGGACGACCGGGAACATCGGGAGGTCCGACCGGATGGTGAAAGGGATACGGATGAATTGGAGCTATCCCTTTCGGAACAACATAAAGCTGCCGTGGACTTCATCCGGCACTTTCTCCCTCAAGTTGTTCCGTCGGGCCAGACTGCTGCGCTTCCGGACAAGAGAATTATAGCGTCATTGGACTCTGAATTTTTTGAGCGGTTCAGGGACATCGCTCCCGATTTTCCGTCGCAGTCCAATAATGTTGCAAGAACATTTGAATTATTGAACGACGCTATATTTAAACTTGCTTCCAGGACGGGGAAAGCAGGTTTCTTGTCCGCTAATACTCTTAACCTGCCTTTCATTAATGCAAGGAATAAATTCGATACGGCAGGACAGGGTATACCGAGAGTTCCTCTGCGTATGGACGATGAGGCGGAAGACTTAGAGCTATCATTACCGTCGTCAGCTTCTATTCCAACCGCGGTGTTGGAAACAGCTATTGCGTCTAACAGAGCCAATTTAGATGCCTTATCTTACGCAGATCACCTTACTAAGGCGTTATCACTGCGCCTTCAAGGGGAAGAGTTTCAGGATATACAATCCTCTTTAAGACTTCTTTCAAGGGCAGTAGCTTATTCCACGTGTAACTCCGCCCTTTCAGTGGCAAATCTGGAGTTGGTTAGACGTGACGCAGCCCTAGCTACATCCACACTAGTGGATTCTAAGGTGAAGAACTCTCTTAGAGTCGCTTCGGTCTCAGGAGAACTTCTCTTTGACGGCAAGCTTTCCGCTATTTATGATAAAATTAAAAAGAAAGCTAATGATTCTCTGTTGTTCAGATCGGCTCCTAAAAAGTCGGATACAGCAGACACGAATAAGACAGGCACTTCTGGGTCTAATGCGCCCAAGAGAGGTTCCTATAGAGGTTCCGGTGCGTCCTCTTGGTCTTATTCGAGAGACCGTCAGGATAGCGACTCTCGTTCGGGACGTCCTTCAGGCCGGGACAATCGGTCGGACGCCCCGAGGTCGACGAGGCGAGGTGCGGGTCGTGGAAGACGTGGTTTCTCCTACCGCAGACCTCGCAGGTCCAGGAGGTGATGGCTTAAACCTCTATCGCGTTCCGGTTGGCGGAAGGTTGTCGAGTTTTTCACAAGACTGGGCGTCGATTACGGACGACCCTTGGGTGAGAGGAGTGACTTCGGAAGGTCTAAAGATATCCTTCAAACGAAAGCCTCCATTAACTCGAAGTCCAAAGTGGACTCATCTTCCGTCAAATCCACAGAAAAGAGACGCTCTGTTATCAGAGGTGCAGTCTCTTTTAATGAAGAACGCGGTAGAGGTCGTAGAAAACCAGGAATCTCTGGGATTCTACAGCCATCTGTTTCTGGTTCCGAAACCAGACGGCTCGTTCCGTCCAGTCATAGATTTGAGCTGGATAAACAAGCTGATCGTCGCTCCGAAGTTTTATATGGAGACGATTCGATCGGTCAGAGCGAGTATTCGGGTGAACGATTATGCAACGAGCATAGATCTCAAAGATGCGTACTTTCACGTCATGGTACATCCGACATTCCGAAAGTATCTACGCTTCGCAGTCCTAGGAGTGGTGTATCAGTTCCGGGCCATGTGCTTCGGATTGAATCTAGCACCCTGGGCTTTCACTCGGGTAATGAACTCGGTAATGATCTACTTCCGAGCTCATTCGTCTGCGGTAACGTCGGCCTACCTGGACGACATTCTTCAGAGGTACGGCAACGAGTTAACGCTTCAGAACGATGTTCAGAATCTTCTTCTATTGCTCCGACGTCTCGGTTTTATAGTAAACGAGGAGAAGTCGGATCTGGTGCCGTCCAAGTCATTCACTCATCTGGGAATGAGCTTCGAGACGCACAACAATCTCGTTCGTCTGCCGTTAACCAGAGCGAAATTAGTCAGTTGTTACGCTCGCTATTGTCTGCACGCAGACAAAGTCACAGCGAGAGAATTTATGAGACTGATAGGTCTGTGCGGAGCCGCCGCGGATCTCATTCCGATGGGGCGGCTACGCACACGTCCTCTTCAAATTTTCCTGACTCAGAATTGGAGTGTGAAAATTCATTCGCTCGATGTAGACGTTCTCTTGTCAGATCAAGTGAAACAAGAGATTCAGACTTGGGCAAACATTCAGTGGTTAACTCAAGGAGTTCCGCTGCAGTTGCCGGATCCGAGTTTTACCGTTATGACGGATGCCAGTCAAACAGGTTGGGGTGCATCATTAATCCCAACGGATTCGAGATGCCAGGGTCTTTGGGATCCGCAATTCCTGTGCAAGCACATAAACATCAAGGAAATGATGTCAATTTGGCTTGCGTTACGTCACTGGATGGACATTATTCACGATGCTCATGTCCAAATCCTATCCGACAATACGACAGTAGTGGCGTATATACGGAATCAGGGAGGCACTCATTCAGTTCCGTTGTTCAATCTAACGGAAAGAATCCTTCTGTTTGCGTTAGACATCACGTTCTTCTTTCGGTCCGTCACATACCGGGTCGTCTGAATGTGCTAGCAGACTCCCTTTCACGAAAGGGTCGCTTGTTGCCGTCGGAGTGGACTCTCAACAAACAAGTATTCAATCAGATTTGCTACCAATGGGAACGGCCAATGATAGACTTATTTGCGACACATCTCAACAATCAGTTGCAGACGTATGTGTCTCCGTGTCCGGATCCAAGAGCATTTGCAGTAGACGCTCTGTCGATCCCTTGGGACGGAATGATAGGATATGCGTATCCTCCAGCGCCGTTGATTCTACAAGTATTGCTAAAGATAAAACAATCTCAATGCAAGATTCTGTTGGTAGCATCTCTGTCGCCACAGAGACCGTGGATAAATCTACTCAGGTGTCTGTTGTGGGACCTACCGCGGAAGCTTCCTCCACGAGAGGATCTTCTTTCGCAGGGGAAATCGCGCCAACTCCATCACAACCCGCAAGGTCTCAACCTTCACGTTTTTCCGTTGTGCGGTCCTTCTTGCATGGCAAGCACTTTACAGGACGAGCAGTGGACGCGATTTCTAACTGTAGGAGGACCTCCTCTTCGCTAAACTATGCGGCTAAGTGGAAGGTTTTTCGTCGTTGGTGTAGGGATCATTCTGTAGATATATTTGATCCCTCTATACCAGACATTGCAAACTTTCTAGTATACTTGTTTGACGAAATCAAACTGCAGCCTGTTACTATAAAGGGTTATAGATCTATGTTATCTGATACCTATGCACATCATGATAGTTTACAAATTGGATCTAATGTCTCTTTGTCGAAATTGGTTAGAAACTTTTCGATAAATAGACCCAGAACTCTTAGATTAATTCCTAAGTGGAATTTAGCTTGGGTTCTCCTTAAATTGAAGGAAAAGCCATTTGAACCTCTTGGGACAGTAGATTTCAAATTCTTATCTTATAAGACAGCTTTTCTCTTAGCTTTCTCTTCTGCCAGAAGAGTCAGTGAGCTTCATGCACTATCGGTGGATGATTCTCATTATCGTAGTGTTGGGAACACTATCACCTTCACTACTAATGTGGGTTTTTTAGCTAAGAATCAGGCTCCTAATAAATATCCGGAACCTATTGTTATTAAGGCTCTTCCGTCTTCAGACGGGCGTAGGCCTTTACTCTGTCCTGTTAGAGCACTACATATCTATAAACAGAGATCTCAGTTTATCAGAAAGGGACGGAAATGTTTCTTTCTGTCTTTGATGCCTAATAGAAAGGACATTTCAGTCCATTCTATTGCTAGATGGATTCAGTTAACTATCCGTACTGCTTATGAAGATTTATCTTCTCAGCAGTCTGTGCTTAAGATTTCTGCTCATGAAGTAAGAGCTCTTTCTACTTCCTGGGCTTATGCTAATAGTGTTGCTATTACAGATTTAATGAAGGCTGCTTATTGGTCTCAGCCATCCACATTTACGAATTTTTATCTCAGAAATATTGAGTCCATTTCTGGAGACCTGCATTGTTTAGGTCCGTTATCTGTTGCTCAGAATGTCGTCCACTAAACAGTTGCAACTATAGTTATGCAGGCTTTCTGTTCTGGCAGTGACTCCGTCCGGCTGCCCTCTTCGCTCTGGGCTATTTGACCCAGGGCAAGGGGAAGGGGGGGGGGGGGGGGGTGGGTGTTCCCTTAGGTCACCTGCTTTATAGTGAAAAGCAAGGGAATGCCTCCTCCAAGTCAGTATTTCTGAGTCGCTTCCGGGATGGTTTTAAAGTGTAATATTAATGTTTAAATTCATTCATGTCTTATTTTTAAAGTGTAGCTCGGTGTGAAGCATCTGTATATGTCAAGTGTCAAACGGGCTTTAATATACAATACTCGGACACTTTTAAATGATTATAAAGAGTCTCAATTCTCTGGACTACTTTATTTATTGGCTTGCTTTAAAAATAATTAGTATAAGGGTTATACTGGATGTTAATAGAGAACATGAATGTTATTGTGCTCAATTATTAAGGGTAGTGTATCTTTCTAATTTAATATTAAATAAGAAAGATACATGTAAAGCCTAATACTCCTTTTCTCCTTAAGGGGTTACCCCTTTACTATATAATTGAGCTTATTGGATTTTCCTCTATGTCCTAGGCCCTCCAGCCTGTTTACTATTCAGCTAAGTCTGGGTCATTGGTACAGTATAAAAATGTTAAAAAATTTATAGTAATTTATATATTTTTTATACTTACCAATGACCCAGACGGGGATGGCCCTCCCTGGAGTTGGGAACTCTTGCCTCCCCGCTGAGTACATAGCGCTGACCAGGCACTGCCAGTAAGAATGATAATTGGCGCCAATTTCGGGACGACTGCGTCACTGCGCATGCGCAGTAGAGGCGTACTATGGAGGTCCTTTAGGACATGATTTCTTTTTGTTTTGGATGCAAATTTTGGGGATTGGGGGGCAAAATTTGTGTTTGGCCCTGGTTTTGTTGGAGTTAGCACCAGCTAAGTCTGGGTCATTGGTAAGTATAAAAAATATATAAATTACTATAAATTTTTTAACTTTCTTTTCATTTTCATCAAAAACTGTTGCTGTTTAATAAGCAACAATCTTTGAATTTATTGCATTTGTGCATCAACATTCTTTGACATGGCCTACAGGCCACATTTATCATAGATTGTTTTTGAACTTGGTGTGCTCATTAGGCAAGACCTTTAGATAAGAGTTATTGATTAGCATTCATTTCTGTGAAAAAAGTTGCCATTTACAATAACCTCTGAACATACTGTATTTGTGTATCAACATTCTTCCTTTAGCCAGTCTTACAGTTTACATTTAAAAATGCATGGATTACTCTGACGTTGTGCACAGACAATGCGGTTATGTTGAAATTTCATCAAATGACATTGGTACCAATGATTTTCAATTTTGCCATTTCATTTATAACTTACCAAGTTCAGGTTTGTCAAGTTGAGCTACAGTGTCATTGACACTTTCATTTAAATTAGGTTTAACAATTTATGGGTGCTATCAGAGTGATGCCCCTTTTTGTGTGCCCTGTGGGCATGGCAACATTATTTGAACAAGCATGAATTGACATATGGTAAGGAACATGCACATCAAATTTGGTTCGATTTGGCCCAAAGTCAGGAGAAGTCGATAATGTAAAGTTCACACCAGATGGGCGGAGGACAGATGCCACGCAGACAATGGACAGATATTGATCTCTTAAGCTCCCCCTGGCTTTCAGTCAGGTGAGCTAAAAAACTACATTGAATCTTTATCCTCAAGACCATACTTCCTTATAGTCCAGGCACATTAGACATAAAAATGAGAAAGTAAGGAAAAAAATCGGAGAAAGCTGTTTTTTTATATGTTTCCGGGACACACATTGCGGATAAAGTGTGAAAAGTCCCCGCAAATCCGAGTTGCGCTTTTTTAGTTATAGCGTTTTTTTGATGAAAAAAACAATTTTAAAAAAAATTCGACCCAGCTCCATATTTCTCAATCTTATTCGCCTTAGTAGGGTGAGAATCATAAATATCGTGCTGAATTATATTGAGAATACATATCCCCAACAGAAAATGCCAACTTTGTAGCAATCCTCACACTCAATGGTGAAATATTCATGAAAATGTACAAAATTACGAAAAAAAATTTATTGTTTTCATACACACAACGGTACACAACGTCCATTAAATCAAATCTACGACTACTTTGGGAGTTAAATTATATATCAAAAATTGCAGAAAAGCAGTGGCTTTATAATGATATATAACAATAGTCATTTATTCCATAATGAACTGGTGAAACGTGTGAAATATTGACCATACCCCCTAAACTCAAATTCAAACGGCATCGACTTTTCTCATTCAAATACCGTATTATAGCATCATTGTTTCAATTTCCATGTTCGATTAAATCACATAATGTGGTGTTCGCCTACACTCGAGATGCATTGGCATGTAATGTGTGCACGCCCTTGATGTGTACTCATAAACAAATTTGTATTGTACAGACAACGCTCTTTAATTTGATGCAAAATAGCCTTGAACGACTTTCATCAGGAAACACTGTTTAATTCCGCATTCCAGGTCTTTATGTACAGACAACGCTCTTTAATTTGATGCAAAATAGCCTTGAACGACTTTCATCAGGAAACGCTGTTTAATTCTGCATTCCAGGTCTGTCCATTGCACAATTTGCTCTGTTCAGTATTGGACACTCCGCATTTGATGCCTAGATATTGAAACCAATGATCCCTTGATAGATATATATGTATATGTAATTTTGCCTGTTGTTGATTATTAGAGTCTTGTGTTATTTGTAGAACTGATCAGTTATGTTGTTGGCATATCACTTAGCGTTACCTGTTGATACCTTACGGTGACAACGGAGCAGGTCCGCACATTGATATCTGTTCTGTGGTATTGTACTTGAGTTTATTGTGTCTATCATCTTTTTTCTGTTGTGACTTTGGCAATGGATAAATGTATCAAATGTAACGATGAGTTGACCGGCTCGTCCGGAATAACTACACTTGGTGAGCGGGGTATAGAAAAGTTGGTTGCTGTAAGCGTCGAGCTTGGCGATAATCTTTCTGCCGGTTCGAAGAAACCCACAGTTGGTGAGAAAATTCACAAATTCTGCTACAAGAATTATACATGGGAAAGTTCTGTAAGAAAAAGTAAGAGAATGTCTCTAGATGCAGCTGAATCTGACGAAGCTTGTCCATCTATGACAAAAAAAATTGCGCTCTGATCAAGATGCTTTCAGTTTTAAACTCCATTGTCTGTTCTGTGGAGAATCCGCCGACAAACAAACTCATATACCTGTTCAATGTAGAAGAGAAGTCCACACCGTTGAAACATTGACTTTTGTTGATAGTATCAGAACCCGTTGTTTGAAACGTAGTGATGAATGGGGTGAGTCTGTACTTACTCGGATCGGTCGTGCTATCGATCTGGTGGCCGAGGAAGGTCGGTATCACCATGATTGCTGGACAAGATAAGCCTGAGCGAACTCTTTCACGGGGTAGGCCTGTTGCAGACAAGAAAGCACTTGCATTCCATGAATTGTGTACCTTTATGGAGAACAGCGATGAGTGTCAGTTTTCCTTGAGCGAATTGGCAGAGACGTTTGAATCGTATCTTGGTGACGAAGTTGGTTACACAATTAAACATCTTAAAACCAAACTGCTTGAGCATTTCGGTAGTAGAATCTCTATTACAACACTGAGGTCCCTAAAAAATGTTGTCACATTCAGAGATTCATCAGACAAAATACTATATGATTCGTAGTACTCAGACAAATGTACCAATGAAACTGATGAACGTATGCGCATCATCAAGAAAGCATCGGCTATAGTCCGCGATGATATTCGGTCAGCCATTTACGAGTGTGACGTTTATCCCAAACCCGATTCGTTATCTGTATCTAGTGATCTACTACCCGATACACTCCAAACCTTGTTACAAGGGATTGTTGCTCCGTCGCAGCGTGGGCAAAACATCCAAGCCAACCAGAGACGCGTGACAGTCAGTCTCTAATAAGTTCTTGTCGGCCCCGTTCATTCTTGTCACAATGAATTATTGTCGGTAGCAGTTTACATACATAGGAAATTCGCATCTCGGGAATTGATCGACATTCTGAATGGACTAATGTTCTCTTCTAGCTACCAGGAAGTTCAACAATACGTTCATTCTGTCATGATAAGCAAAGGGTCCGTCGCCTAGACTTGCGAACTTCACACAATTCGTTTTCGATAACGCCGATTGTAATGTGCGCACGCTAGATGGCAAGAATACTTTCCATAGTATGGGAGGCATCGCCTGTATAACTCCAAGCAGAGATCACACAGAAGAGTCTCCGATAAAACGACTAACTGGTGATCATTCGAATATTGGCTCTGGTGAATTCGAGTACATCCCTTTGAAAGGTTACAGTAAACCAAGCAAATCGGGTCTTGACGAAATTGTGATGAAGGATTTATCAACTTTGGGTGAATCTGATCCGAAAAATTTGAAACTCGCAAAAACAGTTGACAGTCTTTGGTCTTTGACGCATGTACTGAGAGTACCTTGCCCATCTTGGACTGGATATATGCACATTGTCACATCATCAGATGATTATGAAACAAGTGATGTCAAGATACTTCCCTTTATTAATTTTGATCCATCCAACCCGAGCACAATTTACACTGCTCTCATGTTTGCACAAACTGAATGTGAGAAACAGGGACTGAACGTTTGTCCAGTGACGTTTGACCAACCACTTTATATCAAAGCAGTGGAGATTGTGTCTTCGTCAGATAAGTTGACAAAAGTTTTCGTTAGACTCGGCGGCTTCCATATGATTATGTCATATTTAGGGGCAATTGGTTCGATCATGGCTGGTAGCGGCTTGGATGAACTTTGGGGGACTGTTTATGCTGGTGGGTCAATCCATCATTTGATCAGTGGTCATGCATATTCAAGAGCAGTTCGTGCCCATTTGCTAACACAAATTGCCATTACAAAACTTGTGTTTGAAGAAAGCCGAACACTAGATAACATAGACTGCACAGAAGTCAATGAAATATTCTGTGGACTTGCCAGAGGTGACTGTACAACAGCTGACGCTGTCAATCAAGAAAGTGTCAACCATCTACTGTCAAAATTACACGAACTGCTCCAGAATGCGTCCGTAGGACGCACAGGAAAGCTTTGGGTACAATACTACGAGCAAATAGGTCTTCTCCAGTTGTTCTTGAGAGCAGAGCGCACAGGCCACTGGGAACTCCACACATATTGTGTTCGCAATATGATTCCAGTATTTCACGCAGGTGGTCATTTTGCATACGCAAAAAGTTCTCATCTCTATTTGCAGCAGATGAATGAGCTAATAGAAATAATGCAACAGGATGATTTGAAGTTGTTCACTGAGAAAGGTTACTTTACCATAAGGCGCTCAGATAAATTCTGGGATGGGATATATTCTGATCAGACCATAGAGCAGTGTTTAATGAGAATGTTCAAGCTCCCTGGTGGTCTCACACATGGCAGGGGAATAACCGATAGCACTGTTGCGAAATGGGTACATGGACTACCTCTTTGCCTTCCGATATGTAATGCTCTCGAAAATTTTGTTCATGTTCACACTGGTCATGGCGTACAACATCGGGATCTCCGTCAAAGTTCACAATTGACTGATGCCAATGATATCACCAAATTATTGAACTGGCTCAGAGTGCATTCCCCCTTTCAGAATAGAGATCCACTACAATTAGTCTCTATAGCGACCGGGCTTGTGGCCGACGAAACTGTGAACTGTGACCAAGTTCGCAAAATTGGTGAATGTTGCGTATCGAATGTTGTAAGCAAAACGTTCAACAGCATCAAACTACGACGTGTTGACACTGTGAAGTCTTTCGCATCGATGGCAAATAGCATCAAAGTCCGTGGAAGTAAGGTAGTGATTGACCCCACAATTCTGTTCAACCGCATCACATGTGTTATTCAGTCACAAGCAGAGATGGAAGAGTATCTCAAATATGAACTCGCCCCGATACCACCAGCATTGTTTGATTTTGCTGGAATGAGGAAGACACAGAAAAGCACGCTCGGTAAGATCCTCAAAACATACGTTTCCGAGCAAACTAAAATCCCAGAACATTCTCTGTTTGTTGTAGATGGTGGATTTTTATTGAGGACAGTTGTATGGCCTAAACAGTCGTCATATAAGGACATATGTACATCATATTCCAATTATCTAGTGAGACATTTTGGGGCGAACGTCGTGGTTGTTTTTGATGGTTATGCTTGTACAATGTCGACAAAGGGCATGGAACAAGCCCGTAGATCTAAAGACAGGTATTCCATTGATATCAATATCTCACCCGAGTTACCAGCCACCACACCCCAGTCCGATTTCCTTGCAAATGCCAAGACCAAAACCCAACTGATCGATCTTCTAATGCAGGAGCTATCTGCTATCAATATTCAGTCCAAGCAGGCTGAGGCTGATGCTGATGTACTGATAGCCGAAACTGCACTTGACATCGCTCAAGATGACAACAATGTTGTCGTTGTGGGAACAGACACAGACTTGTTAGTCATTCTTACCTCTCAAGTTCAACCGGGATGTAATATTCACATGATGAATTCCATTACCCCAAACTTACTAGTTTCAGTTAGTGAAATAGCAACCAAAATGGGTGACCATAGAAGCAACCTCCTTGTAACACATTCTATAAGTGGTTGTGACACTACTTCTGCACTCTTTCGAGTTGGTAAGAAGAAAGTCTTCAGTACAATTGTCTCCGATGTTACTAGCGACTCACAACAGTATGTCAACACAATTTTGGCGGATGACAGTACACCAAGTGCAGTAGCCGCTGCCGGGGAACAACTTCTCCTGATCTTATACGGGAGTAAAACTGTTTCCTCTCTCGACCAATATAGATATGTCACTTACAAGCGTTATGTAGCAAAATCTAAACTGAATAAACCCATCGACCTAGCCTCACTCCCACCAAGCAGCGATGCTGCACAACAACATGTCTACAGATGTTATCTCAAGGTCCAACAATGGCTGGGCACTTCGCTTCCTCCGACGGATTGGGGGTGGTCGCTAGACAATGGACTTCTTGTACCGACTGCAGCCACAAAGCCATGTGCCCCCGATAACCTACTGAATCTGATCAGTTGTGGTTGCAAGAGTGCTTGTACAAAAAGGTGTGGGTGTAAGAAGGCAGGACTCTCTTGCTCAGGTTTGTGTAATTGCAGTTCGGATTCTTGTAACAACCACAGAAACACTGTCCTGTCGGAAATTTCTGAGTTCGATGAATAATATGTATATAGGTCATGTCATTTCTGTATATAGCGTTGATAATAGTCAATGTAACTTAATCCATGTTGATTGATTTGTACATTCTCTAAATATTATTTATTGATTTTTGTACATTCTGTAAATATTATTTATTGATCTAATGCTGCCAGACACAGACGTGTCTGTTCGGTCCCAAGCCCGAAAATAGTTGAGTTCTCATGCTGACGAATTTTATGCCAAAAGGGGAACTCGGCCAGAAGCAGAGGGGGTCTTCCATAATGTCTATTTTGTAAGCAATGATAAAAGTCTTCAAATGGTGGTGGATTTTTTATCGTCTGTCCAACTAACATCCCGTTCTGTACTACGACCCTTTGGGCAAATCCATTAGGAAAATCGTCATTTTTTGCGTAAATCCGATACTTTTTTGTGAATTTTCAATAATTTTTCGCAGAAATTGTCACAGAATGCACATTTTCCTCTAGGTAAATGTATATTAGACATTATGTAGCTCGAAATACGCGTAAACAAAAAATACAGTTGGATCAATTCGAGGTTACAAAGTTCGTGCGATTTTTTTTAATTTTTTTCAAACGCGTTTTCGAAAAAAGGCTGTAGAAAAAAAAGCTCAACTGGGATTTTAGGGGACTTTTGTCTAATCGTTCAGTGACATGTACTTGACATTCCCTGAAAAAATCAGCTTTCTCCGATTTTTTTCCCTAGTGAAACCTAATGTTCTTGGGCTATTATTGTTTGAAAATGCTTGACTGTTAGTCATTTTTATGTGTACCCATACTATGTATGGTACACATAATGCCGGCATCCGGGGTGACCATCCGTCGTTCGTCCATCCTTTGTCCATCTGTCTGTCCATCCGTCTGTTCGTTCGGCGTCCGTATCCATTTCTTTGTCATTCGATAACTTGAAAAATATTGCTTGGATTGTCAAGTTACTTTATATTTGTGTTCAGGTTACTGATGTGCCAAGCTGTATAGTTTTTCGTGAAAATCGGATAATTTAATCCTGAGATATTAACCCTTTATCCTACTAATTGAAAATTCCTCCAATCCCTTTGGCATTCGATAACTTGAAAAATATTGCTAGGATTGTCAAGTTACTTTATATTTGTGTTCAGGTTACTGATGTGCCAAGCTGTATAGTTTTTCGTGTAAATCGGATAATTTGATCCTGAGATATTAACCCTTTATCCTTCAAATTGAAAATTCCTCCAATCCCTTTGGCATTCGATAACTTGAAAAATATTGCTTGGATTGTCTAGTTACTTTATATTTGTGTTCAGGTTACTGATTTGCCGAGCTGTATAGTTTTTGGTGTAAATCTGATGATTTGATCCCGAGATATTAACCCTTTATCCTTCAAATTGAAAATTCCTCCAATCCCTTTGGCATTCGATAACTTGAAAAATATTACTTGTATTGTCAAGTTACTTTATATTTGTGTTCAGGTTACTGATGTGCCGAGCTGTATAGTTTTTAGTGTAAATCTGTTATTTTGATCCTGAGATATTAACCCTTTATCCTTCAAATTGAAAATTTCTCCAATCTCTTTGGCATTCAATAACTTGAAAAATATTGCTTGGATTGTCAAGTTACTTTATATTTGTGTTCAGATTACTGATGTGCCGAGCTGTATAGTTTTTGGTGTAAATCTGATAATTTAATCCTGAGATATTAACCCTTTATCCTTCAAATTGAAAATTCCTCCAATCCCTTTCGCATTCGATAACTTGAAAAATATTGCTTGGATTGTCAAGTTACTTTATAATTGTGTTCAGGTTACTACGGAAGCCCATTACGGTCAAATGCGAAAAGTAACTTTTTTTTAAACGGGGAATGTTTGCGTTATTTCGCAAAACTTTGCGTTATTTCGCAAAAGTATTGCGTTATTTCGCAAAAGTATTGCGTTATTACGCAAAAGTATTGCGTTATTTCGCAAAAGTATTGCGTTATTTCGCAATAATTTTTGCGTTATTTCACAAAAGTATTGCATTATTTCACAAAAGTATTGCATTATTTCGCAAAAGTATTGCGTTATTTCGCAAATGTATTGCATTATTTTGCAAACTACTGCATTATTTTGAAAAAGTATTGCGTTATTTCGCAATAACCTTTGCGTTATTTCACAAAAGTATTGTGTTATTTCGCAAAAGTATTGTATTATTTCGCAATAATTTTTGCGTTATTTTCGCAAAAGTATTGCGTTATTTCGCAAAAGTATTGCGTTATTTCACAAAACTATTGCGTTATTTCGCAAAACTTTTGCGTTATTTCGCAAAACTATTGCGTTATTTCGCAATAACTTTTGCGTTATTTCACAAAAAAGTATTCCAGACACAGATCTTGTAGTAAGTCAGCGAATTTCAAGCAGTGGTGTTATACCGTAATATACAACGGCTATACATTAAACATCATGGTACTCAAAGTAAAAGCATGATGAACCGAAGTTTTTAGCTCACCTGAGCGAAGCTCAAGGGGAGCTTTACTAATCACTTTCTGTCCGTCGTCCGTCGTCCGTCATCGTCCGTCCGGCGTTAACTTTACATTATTGACTTCTCCTCCTAAACCACTAGCCCAATTTTATTCAAATGTTGGCTAAATGTTTATTACCTAATGCCAATTCAGATTTGTTCAAATGAAGTTGCCCCTCCTCCTGGGTGGTGCCACGCCCCCAAGGGGCACCAAAATCTTTGTAAATCTTCTTCTCATGAACCAGCAGTAGCAGAGACTTGATATTTGGTGTGCAGCTTCCTTTGGAGGTGTAGACTCAGATTTGTTCAAGAGAAGTTTGTGGGGCTATACTTGGCGTCGTTATGGGAGGGGCAAAATTTTTTGCCCCGCCCAAAATTTGTATTTTCCAAACCGAGAGGCTGATTTGAACGAAATTTTTTGTGAGGGCTTATTGGGTCATGAGTACTTGATTTATGCAAAAAAAAATTTTCCCGCAGCCCCGTGGGAACCGCAGGAGCTAAAAATAGAAAAAATTTAAAACGCCCATATCTCCAAAACTGCACGGCACTGAGAATTTTTATTTGGTGTGCAGCTTCCTTAGGACCAACAGAAAGGATTGGTAAAAAAAAATTGCCATCGGTTTTATCATAGGGTACAGTTTCGGGACTTTGAAAAAGTGCTGAGTCAGCACTTTTTAACACTGTAGGCAATGGGAAAAACATTAAAAAATCTTCTTCTCCAGATCCAGCAGGCAGAATCTTTTGATATTTGGTATGCAACATTGTAGGGTGGATCTGATTCAAGTTTGTTCAAATCGGCCCCCTGGGTTCATATTTGGGCTCAGTATAGGAGCCCGATTTCGAACTTAGTGCATTTCAGGCAAATTTCTTAAAAAATCTTCTTCTCCAGATCCAGCAGGCAGAATCTTTTGATATTTGGTATGCAACATTGTGGGGTGGATCTGATTCAAGTTTGTTCAAATCGGCCCCCTGGGTTCATATTTGGGCTCAGTATAGGAGCCCGATTTCGAACTTAGTGCATTTCAGGCAAATTTCTTAAAAAATCTTCTTCTCCAGATCCAGCAGGCAGAATCTTTTGATATTTGGCATGCAACAATGTAGGGTGGATCTGATTCAAGTTTGTTCAAATCGGCTCCCTAGATTCATATTTGGGCTCACTATAGGAGCTTGAATTCGAACTTAGTGCATTTCAGGCACATTTCTTCAAAAATCTTCTTCTCCAGATCCAGCAGGCAGAATCTTTTGATATTTGGTATGCAACGTTGCGGGGTAGATCTGATTCAAGTTTGTTCAAATCGGCCCCCTGGATTCATATTTGGGCTTACTATAGAAGCCCGAATTCGAACTTAGTGCATTTCAGGCAAATTTCTTAAAAAATCTTCTTCTCCAGATCCAGCAGGCAGAATCTTTTCATATTTGGTAAGCAACATTGTGGGGTGGATCTGATTCAAGTTTGTTCAAATCGGATCCCTGGGTTAATATTTGGGCTCAGTATAGGAGCCCAATTTCGAACTTAGTGCATTTCAGGCAAATTTCTTAAAAAATCTTCTTCTCCAGATCCAGCAGGCAGAATCTTTTGATATTTGGTATGCAACATTGTAGGGTGGATCTGATTCAAGTTTGTTCAAATCGGCCCCCCTGGGTTCATATTTGGGCTTAGTATAGAAGCCCGATTTCGAACTTAGTGCATTTAGGGAAATTTCTTAAAAAATCTTCTCCAGATCCAGCAGGCAGAATCTTTTGATATTTGGTATGCAACATTGCGGGGTGGATCTGATTCAAGTTTGTTCAAATCGGCCCCCTGGATTCATATTTGGGCTTAATATAGAAGCCTGAATTCGCACTTAGTGCATTTCGGGCAAATTTATTAAAAAATCTTCTTCTCCAGATTCAGCAGGCAGAATCTTTTGATATTTGGTATGCTACATTGTGGGGTGGATCTGATTCAAGTTTGTTCAAATCGGCTTCCTAGTTTCATATTTGGGCTCACTATAGAAGCTCGAATTCGAACTTAGTGCATTTCAGGCAAATTTCTTAAAAAAATCTTCTTCTCCAGATCCAGCTTCAGAATCTTTTCATATTTGGTAAGCAACATTGTGGGGTGGATCTGATTCAAGTTTGTTCAAATCGGCCCCCTGGGTTTATATTTGGGCTCCGTATAGGAGCCCAAATTTTAACTTACTGCATTTCAGGCATATTTCTTAAAAAATCTTCTTCTCCAGATCCAGCAGGCAGAATCTTTTGATATTTGGTAGGCAACATTGTGGGGTGGATCTGATTGTGATTCATGAACGTATTTATTTGTAAAGTTGATAGAATCTTAGACAAAATTTGCAGAAAAGATCTACTATAGAAGGGGTGGTATCCAGGGTGAACCGTTTACCCCAAATCTAGCAGTACTAATGCATTATTCACTCAAATCTCCGTTCAAATTTTATGACCCCTCATTGGAACACACACATTCAGCTCATTCCAACAAAGGTCATATGCCATGTTTTCGAGACAAAAGAATAAAAATTTTAGTTATTCATGAAATTTTTAGGCAACTGTTGTCTGTTATTCACATTGCTTCATGAAATTTCAGTACTTTTAGAAGTTACCTCAGTAATCAAGGGTTAATTCCCCTTAATTAAATGTCGCCTCTAAAAAACAACCACTTTGCATATCTTACCTTTTTACCAGCATAACTGCCAAAACTTGTCAGCATTCTTCGCAAAAATCGCTATTCAAATTTTAATTTTTGTCTCTTAAACATACATGTACTTATCGCTTGTAAATACCCCCATTGGAATGAGCTTTTTGAGCTCATTCCAATGAGAGGTCGCACACCATGCTTTTTGAGTCAAAAAAGCAATTTTTTAGTTATTCCAGAATTTCGTACGTAAAACACAGCTTTATGACTTCACATTAAAATGAGCTCTCTAAGCTTGTTCCAATCAACATTCACGCACTATGTCTTTCACACAAAAAATAAAATTTTCCATTCATTCAGGAATTTTGTTTGCAAGAACACTCTTACCCCCCCCCCCCCCCCCCCCCCCCCCCCCCCCCCACACACACACACACACACACACAAACACAGACACACACATCTAAAAGTTCGGGCAGCAAAAAAACAGTTACTTCAATTTTTAAATGCATTATAGGAACAACTTGCCTAATCAAATTTAAATACTTTTGCATCATTCTGTATCTAGAACAAACCATTTACCATATCTTTACGCAAAATTCTCCAGCATCATTCACAAAAAAACACCATTATTTATATATTCACATTTCTTTCTCAAAAATATACCTGATCTTCCCATACCCCTATTGGAATAAGCTATTTGAGCTTGTTCCAATGATGATAAAAAAAAACTAATATTTTGGAAAATTTGTGAAAATTTTTGTTTTCTTGCATGCAAATATGTACATGTAGCACATGGAAGATATCCACAGTTGGGGAGAGATGTCCAAGGCTATCTCTTCACATTCCTTGTTTGTGCTTCAAGCTAAACCAGTTTGTCTGCAGAGATAAATTTGCTTTATTAAAAATCATTGGAGATTGGCCACACACCAATGATTTTAAATAAAACTAATTTTAGGTAACAAATGTTGAACTTCAAACAAAATCTATCACTCAACCAGTTAATGTTGATGAGGCATGACATGGTGAAGGTGACCTAAAATACTTCTTAGAGTCACTTTGTCAGGTGAGCGATTAAGGCCACGTGGGGCCTCTTGTTTATTATACTATGGTGTACCATAGTACTAAATCATGTTATTGCGTGATAGTATACGACAGTGTGCCACGGTAATCAACGATATCATGGCGTATCGTAATATGCCGCTTTACGTTCCAGATATACCATGGTAAAGTTTGTTACACCATGGTACTATAACATGATCTGTATGGTGGTAAATCCTGTAGTGCAATGGTGCCATATATATGTATACAAAGTCGTGCCCTCACCCCCACCCCCGCCTCCAAAGCACAACCCCCTGATAGTATCCCCCCTCCCCCCCCATTTATCCGAGAGAGTTCTCCGCACAGTACTCTTCCCTCGAGAGAATACCCCCAAGTATATTATCCACCGAAAATTCCACTGGAAATTTCAAACCGAAATACCCCCCCCCCCCTTGCCCAAGAGAATACTCACCCTGAGAGTACCCACCCAGAGACTTGTCACCCAGAATGTATATGTATGTATTTAAGGTTTTTAAGCCAAATACTGGAACTCGTGCTGGCCTGTTCTTATACCTACTTGCCGTACATATTGTAATGATTTATTAAAGCAATTACGCCCATCCACCCATATCACATAAGAGATACGCGCGAATTATGTTGTGTCCATACTATCGGACATATAATACCACAGAAAAACAACATATATACTGCGTTCATAGCGTGTAAAAGGTTACAAAAAACACATAACAGCAAATTAAATTCCAATTACCACCACCAATATTGAAACTGTCTCGAAACAACGTGGTTGAGTTTCTTCAGACGAGGAGAGAGAGAGAGAGAGAGAGGGAGAGAGAGAGAACATATCCTGAAACTTGTGTGTGTGGAGGTTTTTCTTTGTTCTCGCCGTGTCTTCGAGAATAAAACACTGGATTAGGGACCCCCCACACCCAAGAATACCAAACGATGATATTGTTTGGTACTATATCGCGCAAGAATACTAAACGATGATATTGTATGGTACTATATCGCGCAGGCCATTTTGCCATGGCCTGTTGACGGTCCGTTTGTCCGTCTGCACGTTAACACGTCCCAGGCTGCAGGGCGTCTTTAAGGGTCGATTTTTACGAAAGTTCTCATGTACTCTTGTTATGACCGTGCGACGAGAACGAGTGTTTTGAGTTTGATTCTAAATGGTTGACCACCATACAGATTATTTCACAGTACCATAGTATAACAAACTTTACCATGGTACCTTGGACGTACCAGGGTATGATATCATAAATTATTTATTTATTTATTTCTGCCTGCCTGCCTGCCTGCCTGCCTGTCTCTCTCTCTCTCTCTGTCTCTCTTTCTCTCCCCTATCTCTCTTTCTCTCCCCTGTCTCTCTCTCCCTCTCACTCCTGGTCTGCACAACTCTGACGAGTCAGTTGCTGTGAACCTATAAATTCGCGAGAGAACACGCAATCGTTGTAGAACCAAATTCATAGTCTGGTTGTTCGACAGGACTTGGTTGAGGTTCGTTTATACCACCCGCTTACTTCGTGTTTCACAATGTCTTGGCGCTGTATATTGAAACTGTCGGACCAACACTTTCGCTTTTGAGCGGTGAGTGCGGAATCCGCAACAGTTCCATCGTGATGATTTGATGACCACCAACTCAGTTCCTTGGTTGTTGGGAAACCAAAGCGACCACGTTATCGCGTCTGTTTCGTCTCTCTCTCCCTGTCTGAAGAAATCGAATCGCCTTGTTTTGAGACAGCTTCAATGTCGGTGGGGGAAATTGGAATTTAATTTGCTGTTAAGTGTTTTTGTAACCTTTTACACGCTATGGACACAGTACATATGTTGTTTTTACGTGATATTACATTTCCAATACCATGGACACAACATAATTCGCGCGTATCTATTACTTACGCGATGTGGGTGCCTGGGTGGATGGGCATAATTGCTTTTATAAATCATTACAATATGTACGCAATTTGCTCGCGGGGGGTGGGGGGGGGGGTATATTTCGGTTTGAAATTTCCAGTGGAATTCCCGATGGACAATATACTAGGGGGTATTCTCTTGGGGGGGGGGGGGGGGGGGGGTGGGGGAGGCAGGGTACTGTGCGGGGGGACTCTCTCGGAGGAAAAGAGCTACTATCTGGGGGTTATACTTTGGAGGTGTGGTGGGGGTGGGGGGCACCATCTTGTATACATATGTACAGCACCACGGCACTACATGATTTACCACCATACAGATCATGTTAGAGTAAACAAACTTTACCATGGTATACCTGGAACATACAGTGGTGTATTACGATACGCCATGGCACCATGGATTACTGTGGCACACCGTCGTATACTACCATGCAATAACATGATTTAGTACTATTAGGTACACCATAGTTTAGTATAATACACTTCGGTTTATCATGCTTTTACTTTGGATGCCATGGTGTTTAATGCATAGCCGTTGTATTTTAAGGTATAACACCACTGGTTGAAATTCACTGACTGACTACAAGATCGGTACAAGATGGGGTCTGGAATATCGAAATAACACAATAACTTTGCAAAATAACGCAATAACTTTTTGCGAAATAACGCAATACTTTTTTGCGAAATAACGCAATAATTTTGCGAAATGACGCAATACTTTTGCGAAATAATGCAAAGTTATTGCAAAATAATGCAATACTTTTGCGAAATAGCGCAATAATTTTGCGAAATAACGCAATAACTTTGCGAAATAACGCAATACTTTTGCGAAATAACGCAAAGTTATTGCGAAATAACGCAAAGTTATTGCGAAATAACGCAATACTTTTGCGAAATAACGCAATAATGTTTGCTTTATTTTGCAAAAGTATTGCATTATTTCGCAAAAGTATTGCATTATTTTGCAAAAGTATTGTGTTATTTCGCAATAACTTTGCGTTATTTCGCAAAAGTATTGCGTTATTTTGCAAAAGTATTGCGTTATTTTGAAATAACTTTGCGTTATTTTGCAAAAGTTAGTGCGTTATTTCGCAAAAGTTATTGTGTTATTTCGTAATAACTTTGCATTATTTCGCAAAAAAAGTATTCCAGACACAGATCTTGTAAGTAAGTCAGTGAATTTCAACCAGTCGTGTTATACCGTAATATACAACGGCTATAGATTAAACATCATGGTACCCAAAGTAAAAGCATGATGAACCGAAGTTTTATTATACTAAACTATGGTGTATCATAGTACTGAATCATGTTATTGCGTGATAGAAAACGACGGTGTGCCACGGCCATCTACGGTATCATGGCGTATCGTAATATGTCACTTTACGTTCCAGATATACCATGGTAAAGTTTGTTACACCATGGTACTATGACATGGTCTGTATTGTGCCCAATCGTGTAGTGCAATGATGCCATATATTCCAAAGCAGAACCCTCGGATAGTAGCCCCCCCCCCCACCCCCCCCCACCCTTTATCCAAGAGCGTTCCCCACACAGTACCTTTCTCCCGAGAGAATATCCCCAAGTATATTATCCACTGAGAATTCCACTGGGAATTTCAAACCGAAATAACCTCCCCCCACCCCACCACCCCCCACCCCCCAACCCCCCACCCGAGACAATACCCGCCTGAGAATACCTACCCGGTGTCTTGTCACCCAGAATGTATATGTGTGCATCTAAGGTTTTTAAGCCAGATTCTGGAACTCGTGCTGGCCTCTTCTTATACCTACTTGTCGTACATATTGTAATGATTTATTAACCCTTTGCACTCTGATGTCAAAATAATTAAATTTCAAGCAACAAATTTTTCCCATAATGCAAGTATAACTTTAACCAATTCAATCTTGTTTGACAGAGCTCAATGAGCTCTCTCAAACAAAATTGAACTGGTTAAATATTAAGTTGCATTGTGGGGAAAAGTTGCAGCTTGAAATTTTGATATTTCAACATCAGTGTGCAGAGGGTTAAAGCAAGAGAGAGACAGAGACGGAGAAAACCCCTGAAACTTGTGTGTGTGGAGATTTTTCATTGTTCTCGCCATGTCTTCGAGGATATAACAATGGATTAGGGACCCCTCCGTCCCCCACCCGCCCCAATAATACTAAACGATGACATTGTATGGTACTATACCGCAGTGTAGCACAGTAATCCATGATATGTGGTCGTGGTTAGCCAATGTGCAGAAATATGTGACCTTAAACACCAATAAATTAATAAAAAAAATGAATAATCCATTCTCCGTCTGAAGTAAGTGGCGGAATAAACGAACTTCAACCAAGTCCAGTCGAAGAACCAGACTATGAATTTGGTTCTACGACGATTGCGTGTTTTTTCGTGATTTTATATGTTCATAGCAACTGACTCGTCAACGTTGTGCAGACGAGAAGAGAGGGGGGGGGGGGGGGGGGGGCAGAGAGACAGAAAGACAGACAGACGGAAAAACAGAGAGTGAGCCTCAAACTTGTGTGTGTGACAGAGCAGGGCGTGGGGGGGGGGGGGGGGTCATCCCATGTTGTGAGTACCAAGATAATAGTGCCTGTATCTCCACAAGAGTTTTCTTTGTTCTCGCCATGTCCTTGAGAATAAAACAATGGAATATACTATATCGCGGTGTACCACCGTATTCCATGATATGTGGTCATGATTAGCCATTGTGCAGAAATGTGACTTTAAATACTAATAAATAAATAAATAAATAAATAAATAAATAAATAAATAAATAAATAAATAAATAAATAATAGCATGGCGTACCATATCATACCCTGGTACGTGCAAGGTACCATGGTAAATTTGTTATGCTATGGTACTGTGACATAATCTGTATGGTGGTCAACCATTTCGAATCAACCCCAAAACACTCGTTCTCGTCACACGGTCATAACAAGAGTACCAGAGAATTTTTGTAAAATCGACACATAAAGACGACCTGCAACCTGGGACATGTTAACGTGCAGACGGACATGGTCATGACAAAATTCTGCTTGACTTTCAAATTGAGATAAACTTTATAAGTAGTATAGCACGTATGAATCATCTCTTATTACCCGGACTTTGGCCGGTGCAGCTAGTGATAAATTCCATAGGAACCGGACTTTTTATAGCACGTATGAATCATCCCTTATTACCTGGACTTTTGCCGGTGCAGCTAGTGTTAACTTCCCATAGGAACCGGACCTTTACCGGTGCAGCTTTTTCCAGTGCAAACCGCGGCTCCTCACATCTAGATCAGGCAAATGGGGTAGCTACTGCATGTATAGATGTATAGTATGCTATGGTATGTATAGTGATATACGTACGCATGGGGCAATGGGTATATAGTATGGGTATGTGCTAAAAAAATGATGGTGAAGGGTGAGATGTTTCTTGAAAGTTTTCCCCGCGAAACAGTTGACATTGCTATTTATGTCGTGGCGTCATGATGCGCGCGCGACGTCAAAGAGACGTTGACCACAGTTTTTGTCCACTGTGCATTCCGACATAACGTTATTTGGATCAGGGGATTTCGGGATTCTTGTATGATGAGGAGGGGAGGGGGTGGTGATATGTTAGTGGCGGTATATATATCCATGCTGGTATACTGTTAGCCCTTGGGCCTTCATAATATCCTATGGCTGGCAAGGTAGTATAGAATGCCCGGCCAGGCAGTGTTATACTTAGTTGTTTAGATTGACAGTATAGGATGAATGGTCTGTTGGTCTGTTACGCCTTAGTTCAATTAACCTACCGAATCCCTTGTATTGTCTTATGGCTGGTATTGGTAGTTCGTAATACTAGGTCAGGCGGTATTTTAACCGTTTGCTTAGAACGGGAGCATAGGATTCACGGTATATATCCCTGCAGGTCCCCTGTTAGTTCTCGGTTTTATTAATCCACCGATTGCTTTGTATTATTATGATTGGTTTAGGTAGTAAATTAGGGCAGGTCAAGTGGTATTGTGGGATGGGGTGGGGTAATGCCTGGTAGTATATATTGGCGATATATACTTCTGTGCCCCCCCCCCCCCCCTCCCGAGAGCCATTGGTACTATTAATCGACTTAAAGCTTATGACTGGTATAGGTAATATGTAATGCTGGGCCAAACGGTTTTGTGGGGGTGGGGGTGGAGGTAATGCATGGTCGCCTAATGTGGAAGTATAGGATGTATACGCTTTGTACCCCCACAGATCCCATGTTAGCCATTAGTACTATTAATCCACCTAATGCTTAATGTCATCCTATGACTGGTATGGGTGGTATGCAGTGCTAGGTCAAACGGTATTACAGGTGGGGGTAATGCCTGGTATTTTAGAAAGGTTGTATAGAATGGGCAGTATATACACCTGAAGGCCCCTAGCTGGGTGGAGCCGTACTTTTGCACCGGCAAAAGTTGCACCGGTAAAAGTCTGATTCCTATGGGAATATAACACTAGATGCACCGGCAAAAGTCCGGGTAATAAGGGACGATTCATACGTACTATAAAAAGTCCGGTTCCTATGGAATTTAACACTAGCTGCACCGGCAAAAGTCCGGTAATAAGGGACGAGTCATAGGCATAAGGGGTATTGTGGGTAGGGGTAATGCCTGGTAGTTTAGAAAGGTAGTAAAGTATGGGAGGTATATACCCATCTAGGCCCCCTGTTAGTGCCTGGTACTATTAACTAACCGATTGGTTTGTTTTATTATATGGCTGGTATCGGTAGTACGTCATGGTAGGTCAAGTGGTATTATGGGGTGGGGGTAATGCTTGATAGTATAGAACGGGAGTTTAGCATAGGCTGTATATACCATTGTTAGCCCTTGGTACTACTAATCCACCAGATGCTTCATATTATCAAGTGGTGTTGTGGGGTGGGTTTAATGCCTGGTAGTACAGAACGGTTGCAGAGAATGGTTGGTATATGCCCCTGTAGGTCCCATCTTAACCATTAATGAATGGTATTAACCTACCAAATACTCTGTATCGTCGTATTATTGGTAAGGTGGTACGTAATGTCAGTAGTTCCAACCCATTCCAAGTACACTTGTTCTTGTTTCATTTATCCAGATCATCTAATCAGTTCACTTTACGGAGGCTGATGAGCAAATGATATTGCTTCATTTCGCGCAATTTATACATATCCATACAAAGTTGTCTCCCTAGTGTATAACAAAAGCTTATATCATTACTAAATCCATGAGTCTACCGAGTAGTTATTGATACTGCTCGAACGACACGAATCCCATCGAGCAAATGAGCTATCTAGCAATTGATTGTTCGAGTGACTCGCACATACGACTCGTAGCCTCATTTCGGTATTTGAGGATACCTATGGCCTGGTATTGTATTATTTGAGGATACCCTTCGAGGATACCTTTTATAGGATACTTTTGTGAGAATACTATTACCTGTTTGGTCCAGCCTTCTTGGCCACCCTAAGACATACCTAATCCAAATTCCCCTTATAATCAATCGAGCATTGCTCGAACGACTGGAAGCCCATCGAGCAAATGAGCTTTAGAGCAATTGCTCGATCAAGTGACTCCACATTCTTCTCGAATGACTCGAAGTCCATCGAGCAAATGTGCTATCAAGTAGTTGCTCGAACGAGTGACTCGCACATATTGCTCGTGGCCTCATACGACCAAAAATGGATTTTATAGCCCCGACATTTCCCCAAAAATGATTCCACAAGTGTGATTCTATAAGTGGCTTTCCAAGTTTCAAAACAACTTGCATACAGCTCGTATACGGATAGTCTTACCATTGGCTTCCAGCATGTCCTATGCTGTTTGTCTATGCTGTCTCCTAATACTATAGTCTTTTACTATCCTTTCAGCATTACTACTGATATGTAGCACTACTGCAGGCTTGCTAACTGTCTTAGTTTGCTCGAACGACTCGAATCTTATCGAGCAATTGCTCGCTCGAGTGACTCGCATATACGACTCTTGGCCTCATTTCGGAAAAAGGGTTGCCGAACGCCAGACGTTTTTCCAAAAAGGGATTCCATGGAATGTGCGTGGCTGTAGAATCCCTTTTTGGTCACATGTGCCTATCCGACCAAAAAGGGATTCTACAGCTACCCACATTCCATGGAGAACCTTTTTGGAAAACTTCGAGTCCTTCCAGCAGTATGTGGAGTCACTCTATCGAGCAATTGCTCTAAAGCTCATTTGCTTGATGGGCTTTGGGTTGTTTGAGCAATGACTTTTCAGTAACTGCTCGATAGCTTATAAGGGAAATTTAGAATAGTTATCTTTCTGTGGCAAGAAGGCTAGGCCAAACAGGTAGTATCCTCAGATAAGTATCCTATGAAAGGTATTCTCGAAAGGTATCCTCAAATAATGCAATACCAGTCCATAGGTATCCCCAGATACCGAAATACCGAAATGATGCTAAGAGTCGTATGTGCGAGTCACTCGAACGAGCAATTGCTCGATAGCTCATTTGCTCGATAGGATTCGAGTCGTTCGAGCAGTATAAGTAACTACTCAATAGATTCATGGGTCTAGTAATGATATAAGCCTGTGTTATACACGAGGGATATAACTTTGTATGGATAGGTATAAATTGCGGGAAATGAAGCAATATGATTGGTTAATCAGCTTCTGTAAAGTGAGCTAATTGGATGATTTGGATAAATGAAACAAGAACAAGAGTACTTGGAATGGGGTTGGAACTACTGACATTACGTACCACCTTACCACTAATATGTTGATACAAAGTATTCAGTCGGTTAACCCCATCAATGGTTAAGACGGGACCTACAGGGGCATATACCAACCATACTCTGCTGCCGTTCTGTACTACCAGGCATTAACCCCACCCCACAATACCGCTTCATAATATGAAGCAACTGGTGGATTAGTAGTACCAAGGGCTAACAAGAGACCTACAGGGGTATATACTGCCTATGCTATACCGTTATAAACTACCAAGCATTACCCCCACCCCATAATACTACTTGATCTACCAGAGTACTACCCATACCAGCCATGTAATAAAACAAAGCAATCGGTTAGTTAATAGTACCAATCACTAACAGGGGACATACAGGAGTATATACCGTCCATTCTATACTACCTTTCTAAACTACCAGGCATTACGCCTACCCATAATACCACTTGACCTAGCATTACATACCACCTATACCAGTCATAGGATGACATCTAGCATTAGGCGGATTAATAGTACTAAGACCTATCATGGGACCTGTAGGGGTACAATGCGTACATCGTATACTACCACATTAGGTATTAACGTCCACCGCCACCCCACAAAACCTTCTGGCCCTGCATTACATATTGCCTATACCAGTCATGGGATGACACAAAGCATTAAGTCAATTAGTAGTGCCAATAGCTTTCGGTGGGGGGGGGGAGAGGGTGCACAGAGGTATGTATCGCCCATACTATACTGCCGTTCTATACTTCTATACCACCAGGCATTACCCCCACCCCACCCCATCCCACGATACCGCTTCACCTGCTATAGCGTACTACCTATACCAGTCATAATAATACAAAGCAATCAGTTGGATAATACCGAGGCCTAGCAGGGGACCTAGAGGGATATATACCGTGCATCCTATGTCCCCGTTCTAAACAAACGATTTTTATACCTCCTCACCTAGCATTACGAACTACCAATATCAGCCATAAGATAATACAAAGGATTCGATAGGTTAATAGTACTAAGGCGTAATAGACAACAGACCATTCATCCTGTACTGCCACTCTAAACAACTAAGAACAATACTGCCTGGCCGGGCATATACTACCTTGCCAGTCATAGTATATTATGAAGGCCCAAAGGCTAATAGTATACCAGCATGGATATATACCACCATTACCATATCATCCCCCCTCCATACAAGATGCCCGACACCCCTGACCAGAATAACGTTATGTCGGAATGTACAGTGGACAACAACTGTGGCCAATGTCTCTATGACTTGATATGCGCTTTGGGGACTAGTGGGGGATCAGGGTGCGGGGACTAGTGGTGACTAATGTTTGGAGACCTGTGTCAGAAATATTGTTTAACCACCGTCTTAACTCAGTACTAAAGCTTTTGTTACCAACGATGTTGCCGTTTACACTCACGGCCAGTGCAACCGCCGTCATCACCACTGCTCAATTCATCACTGCTACAATGAGATGTGATTGTGAACAGTGTGTGAATAGAACATGAGCACATGCAAAATGTGCTCACAAAACATGCAGCACATGCACACATATGAGAATTTGGGGACAAGCAAAGACCATATTTTGGGGACTAGTGGGGACGAGGGTTTGGGGACTAGTGGGGACCAAGACTTGGTGGACTAGTGTTTGGGGACCAGTGGTGGATGTTGGGTAGACTAGTTAACAAATAACATAAGAATACATGATATCCAATTCCTTTCATTTCATCACTGTCAGTTACATTATGCATATTAAAACATAAAAACTTCAACTTGTACAAACTCAATCGTGCAGGAAAGCGTTATCGCCAAAGACATCTTTGAACAGTGCATATTTCGTTGACCTTCGATCCTTTCTTCCCGAAATGGTGGATAACCGTCTGATGATTGGCGGCGTCTTGGTTTTAAGTGGTTTTGAAACATCTTTAACTTTACTGTTTTCTTTGACTGCTGAATGTGTTTCTTTCGGCGTGTGTCCTCCCGTTTTATTTGTTCGATTTTTAATAGCAGGCTGCTTGGCCATTGACACCGGAAACTCGACTTCGTTGGGGGCGAATGGCCCATCTCGTGAGCTCCACTATCCATTTGATCTACATTTAGAATTTCAGTCTTTGTTTGGTCCAATGTGTGAGTTGAAGTAGCAGTCTTTGTTTTTTCTGAAAGTTGTCTGGTACTTGAACGTTTGTTCTCTGGTGTAGCATGACCTTCGCGCGGTTTGGCGGACTTTGTGATTTGGTTCGCTGACTGTTTGGTCACGTCTTGGTCTCTTTGTTGCAACTACAGCTTGATCTGGTTCAAGCATTTTCCTTTTTGCTTTTTCAACTCTTTTGTACAACAGTTCTACTAGTGCAGGCGTTGAACCAAGTAAAGTGGTCGTACCCGGAAAAAAATTGGGACAAGCTAATTTTTGTGTCATTTTGAAGAGGAATGTCTCCCAAAGAACATATCCAAAACCCGCAAAAATCTGCTTCGAGGAATTTTTTTATAGCATTTATACTGATGGTGTAAGAGCGAATTTCGATCAATTTTCCGAAACCAGCATTCCAACGTTTGCGAACGTGAGGACATGGATTTGTGTGAATCCATTTTTTTTTACTCACTAACACACAGGGTATACAGAGTGTATACAGAGTCCATAATACCGGTGCACATCCCTTACTAGCTCAGAAATGGCTGAACCTGACATCGCTCCGAGGAGTTCATGTAGCGTCGGAAGTGGACAGAAATCTATCAACAGGGAAGATTTAGATAGTGTCAAGGAGTTGTATGATAGTAGTATGTCTCGTATGTTTCATCTCTTATTTGCCGTACCACGGTGCCGGACCCCGGAAGTGACATCATGTCACGTGACCCAGTGGTGCCATATTGTGTTGTCATGGTAACCCGCGTGAGCGGCCATCTTGTGACGTCATCTCCATAGTGATACGTGGTGTTAGTGCGCATACGCAGCTGGGGTGATACGCGTTTCCGTCCATTTTGTATACTGGAGGCCGCCATCTTGGTTTCTATGGTAGCACATGGTTGCTATGTTACCCAAAGGCCTACAGCAAGACAGGAGTATGTTCGGAGGGTGTGTTGAATTGAATCGGAGTATCACGAATTACCACAAACAATCCGACAAGTTTTACTATTTCGAATTCTTTCAAAATTCTCTGCTTCTATCTATCTGTGCAATAGTTTTGTCTATCTGTCCATGTTCCTTTGTCCCGGAGTATACTCCAGTAGCATAGCAGAGCATATTAACTGGAACAGCTTTGCTTATTGTTACTATATTTGGCTTTTCTGGTCTATTCTTGTTAGTTTTGACCCTATTCCGAGTACTCTTGTTGTTTCATCTATCTAGATCAGTTATATAGATTATAACTAACCAATCAGATTGTTTGATTTTCCTTAATCTGTATGCAGAGTAATATCCCAGCTAGGGGCCTACAGGTATATATACTGCCCATTCTATACTACCTTTCTAAAATACCAGGCATTACCCCCGCCCGTAATACCGTTTGATCTAGCATTGCATACCGCCCATAGGGGGAGGGGGGGGTGGGGGGGGGGGGCAAAGCAATCGGTGGATTAATAATACCAAGGACTAACAGGGGACCTGCAGGGGTATATACCGTGCATCCTATGCTCCCGTTCTAAGCAAACGGTTAAAATACTGCCTGACCTAGTATTACGAACTACCAATACCAGCCATAAGACAATACAAAGGATTCGGTAGGTTAATAGAACTAAGGCGTAATAGGCCAACAGACCATTCATCCTATACTGCCAATCTAAACAACTAAGTATAACACTGCCTGGCCGGGCATTCTATACTGCCTTGCCAGCCATAGGATATTATGAAGGCCCAAGGGCTAACAGTATACCAGCATGGATATATATACCGTCACTAACATACCACCACCCTCTCCCCTCCTCATCATACAAGAATCCCGACATCCCCTGATCCAAATAACGTTATGTCAGAATGCACAGTGGACAAAAACTGTGGTCAACGTCTCTTTGACGTCGCGTGTGCATCATGACGCCACGACATAAATAGCAACGTCAACTGTTTCGCGGGGAAAACTTTCAAGAAACATATCACCCTTCACCATCATTTTTTTAGCACATACCCATACTATATACCCATTGCCCCATGCGTCCGGGTAATAAGAGACGATTCATATGTGCTATACTACTTATAAAGTTTATCTCAATTTGAAAGTCAAGCAGACTTTTGTCATGGCCCGTCGACGGTCCGTTTGTCCGTCTGCACATTAACACATCCCAGGTTGCAGGTCGTCTTTATGTGTCGATTTTACGAAAATTCTATGGTACTCTTGTTATGACCGTGTGACGAGAACGAGTGTTTTGGGGTTGTTTCGAAATGGTTGACCACCATACAGATTATGTCACAGTACCATAGCATAACAAATTTACCATGGTACCTTGGACGTACCAGTGTATAATATGGTATGCCATGATATGATTTATTTATTTATTTATTTATTTATTTATTTATTTATTTATTTATCTATTTATTTATTTCTTTATTGGTATTTAAAGTCACATTTCTGCACAATGGCTAATCATGACCACATATCATGGAATACGGTGGTACACCGCGATATAGTATAATCCATTGTTTTATTCTCAAGGACATGGCGAGAACAAAGAAAACTCTTGTGGAGATACAGGCACTATTATCTTGGTACTCTTGGTACCCCCCCCCCCCGCTCTGTCACACACACAAGTTTGAGGCTCACTGTCTCTGTTTCTCCGTCTGATTGTCTTTCTGTCTCTCTGCCCCCTCCCCCCCCCCCCCCCCTCTCTCTCCTTGTCTGCACAACGCTGACGAGTCAGTTGCTGTGAACCTATAAATTCGTGAGAGAACACGCAATCATTGTAGAACCAAATTCATAGTCTGGTTGTTCGACTGGACTTGGTTGAAGTTCGTTTATTCCGCCACTTACTTCGGACGGAGAATGGATTATTCATTTTTTTTATTAATTTATTGGTGTTTAAGGTCACATATTTCTGCACATTGGCTAACCACGACCACATATCATGGATTACTGTGCTACACTGCGGTATAGTACCATACAATATCATCGTTTAGTATTATTGGGGCGGGTGGGGGAGGGAGGGGTCCCTAATCCATTGTTATATCCTCGAAGACATGGCGAGAACAATGAAAAATCTCCACACACACAAGTTTCAGGTGTTTTCTCTGTCTCTCTGTCTCCGTCTCTGTCTCTCTCTTGCTTTAACCCTCTGCACACTGATGTTGAAATATCAAAAGTTCAAGCTGCAACTTTTCCCCACAATGCAACTTGATATTTTATCAGTTCAATTTTGTTTGAGAGAGCTCATTGAGCTCTGTCAAACAAGATTGAATTGGTTAAAGTTATACTTGCATTATGGGAAAAATTTGTTGCTTGAAATTTAATTATTTTGACATTAGAGTGCAAAGGGTTAATAAATCATTACAATATGTACGACAAGTAGGTATAAGAAGAGGCCAGCACGAGTTCCAGAATCTGGCTTAAAAAACCTTAGATGCACACATATACATTCTGGGTGACAAGACTCCGGGTAGGTATTCTCAGGTGGGTATTCTCTCGGGCGGGGGAAGGGGGGAAGAGGCTATTTCGGTTTGAAATTTCCAGTGGAATTCTCAGTGGATAATATACTTGGGGATATTCTCTCGGGAGGGTTCTGCTTTGGAGGTGGGGTGGGGTGAGGGCACGACTTTGTGTACATATATATGGCATCATTGCACTACACGATTGGGCACAATACAGACCATGTCATAGTACCATGGTGTAACAAACTTTACCATGGTATATCTGGAACGTAAAGTGGCATATTACGATACGCCATGATACCGTTGATTACCGTGGCACACCGTCGTTTTCTATCACGCAATAACCTGATTCAGTGCTATGGTACACCATAGTTGAGTATAATAAATCTTCGGTTCATCATGCTTTTACTTTGGGTACCATGATGTTTAATCTATAGCCGTTGAATATTACGGTATAACACGACTGGTTGAAATTCACTGACTTACTGCAAGATCTGTGTCTAAAATACTTTTTTGCGAAATAACGCTAAGTTATAGCGAAATAACGCAATAACTTTTGCGAAATAACGCAATAACTTTTGCGAAATAACGCAATACTTTTTGCGAAATAACGCAAAGTTATTGCGAAATAACGCAATACTTTTGGGAAATAATGCAATACTTTTGCGAAATAACGCAAAGCTATTGCGAAATAACGCAATACTTTTGCGAAATAACGCAATACTTTTGCGAAATAACGCAATACTTTTGCGAAATAACGCAAACATTATTGCATTATTTCGCAAAAGTATTGCGTTATTTCACAATAACTTTGCGTTATTTCGCAATAACTTTGCGTTATTTTGCAAAAGTATTGCGTTATTTCGCAAAAGTTATTGCGTTATTTCGCAAAAGTATTGCGTTATTTCGCAAAAATTATTGCGTTATTTCGCAAAGTTATTGCGTTATTTCGCAAAATTATTGCGTTATTTCGCAAAAAAAATATTCCAGACCCCATCTTGTACCGATCTTGTAGTCAGTCAGTGAATTTCAACCAGTGGTGTTATACCTTAAAATTAACGGCTATACATTAAACACCATGGTATCCAAAGTAAAAGCATGATAAACCGAAGTGTATTATACTAAACTATGGTATACCATATAGTACTAAATCATGTTATTGCATGGTACTATACGACGGTGAGCCACGGTAATCGTAATACGCCACTGTATGTTCCAGGTATACCATGGTAAAGTTTGTTTACTCTAACATGATCTGTATGGTGGTAAATCATGTAGCGCAGTGGTGCTGTACATATGTATACAAGATGGTCCCCCCCACCCCACCCCACCACCAAAGTATAACCCCCAGATAGTAGCTCTCTTCCTCCAAGAGAGTCCCCCACACAGTACCTGTCCCCCAAGAGAATACCCCCTAGTATATTGTCCATCGGGAATTCCACTGGAAATTTCAAACCGAAATATACCACCCCCCCACCCCCCGCGAGCAAATTGCCGTACATATTGTAATGATTTAGAAAATCAATTACGCCCATCCACCCAGGCACCCACATCACGTAAGTAATAGATACGCGCGAATTATGTTGTGTCCATGGTATTGGAAATGTAATGTCACGAAAAAACAACATATATACTGTGTCCATAGCGTGTAAAAGGTTACAAAAACACTTAAAGGCAAATTAAATTCCAATTTCCCCCACCAACATTGAAGCTGTCGAAACAAGGCGATTCGATTTCTTCAGACAGGGAGAGAGAGACGAAACAGACGTGATAACGTGGTCGCTTTGGTTTCCCAACAACCAAGGAACTGAGTTGGTGGTCATCAAATCGTCACGATGGAACTGTTGCGGATTCCGCACTTGCCGCTTAAAAGCGAAAGTGTCGGTCCGACAGTTTCAATATACAGCGCCAAGACATTGTTAAACACGAAGTAAGCGATGGTATAAACGAACCTCAACCATGTCCTGTCGAACAACCAGACTATGAATTTGGTTCTACAACGATTGTGTGTCCTCTCGCGAATTTATAGGTTCACTCGTCAGCGTTGTGCAGACCAGGAGTGAGAGGGAGAGAGAGATAGGGGAGAGAAAGAGACAGACAGACAGACAGACAGACAGACAGACAGACAGACAGACAGACAGACAGACAGACAGACAGACAGACAGACAGACAGAAATAAATAAATAATTTATGATATCATACCCTGGTACGTCCAAGGTACCATGGTAAAGTTTGTTATACTATGGTACTGTGAAATAATCTGTATGGTGGTCAACCATTTAGAATCAAACTCAAAACACTCGTTCTCGTCGCACGGTCATAACAAGAGTATATGAGAACTTTCGTAAAAATCAACCCTTAAAGACGACCTGCAGCCTGGGACGTGTTAACGTGCAGACGGACAAACGGACTGTCAACAGGGCATGGCAAAATTCTCCCATGGCCTGTGCGATATAGTACCATACAATATCATCGTTTAGTATTCTTGCGCGATATAGTACCAAACAATATCATCGTTTAGTATTCTTGGGCGTGGGGGGGGGGTCCCTAATCCAGTGTTTTATTCTCGAAGACACGGCGAGAACAAAGAAAAACCTCCACACACTCTCTCTCTCTCTCCCTCGCTCACTCTCTCTCTCTCGCTCGCTCTCCTTGTCTGAAGAAACTCAACCGCGTTGTTTCGAAACAGTTTCAATATTGGTGGTGGTAATCGGAATTTAATTTGCTGTTATGTGTTTTTTGTAACCTTTTACACGCTATGAACGTAGTATATTTTTATACTGTACCAATGACCCAGACATAGCTGGTGCTAACTCTTTAAATATAGGGCCAAACACAAATTTTGCCCCCCAATCCCCAAAATTTGCATCTAAAACTAAAGAAAACATGTCCTGAAAGGCCCTCCACACTTCGCCCCTACTGCGCATGCGCAGTCTCAAGGACGTTCCGAAATTGGCGCCATTAATCATTCTAAGTTTGGCCCTTCATCAGTTAACATCTGACTGATCTTTGTGCTTATAAATCTCAGTTTAAATGATGCCAGACACATAATTATTAGTGAATTGGTGATTCTAAGGAGGATAGAAAGGAGGAGAGGAAAAGAATGTGTGACAGAATATTATCAGGGCTGTAACTTAAAATTTTTTAATGAAATTATGTTAAGTTACCTATTTTCAAGGCAGCAGCCATTTTGTTGTCATTCTGATTATTTAGTTACACTGTTTTTTTAAGTGTTTTCCTCTCTCCCTGTCCTTTAAGTTCCCCCTTGCTATTCTCCCATGCTCTTGGCATAGTTTTTGTAATTATTATTACTAAATTTTCTTGGGAGTTTTAGCTGAATAACAGAATGAATTCTGTTCTTTCCCCATGTTTACGTCTTCACCTAGGGGTGGTTAGGCGTTGTGTTCTGCATCTACCATCTGATGTTCTGCAGTTTCTTTCCTGGAAGTCTCTGTTTTGCATCAGATAGTGTATTTTTGGTAACTGATTTCGGGCCTGGGTGCCTGGAGTCTTATTTTAGTGTTTTTACACTCATTGTTTACATTACAACAGCCCTCTGTGTGAGGGGGGGATTTCTAAAAAATAATATCTTGATGTTATTTTAATCATAACTAGATACATTATTATTGTTCGTAAGTGTTGAATAAATTGTTTAAAATATTTAAAAAATTTTTGTCCACACTTAGGCTTGGGATCCATTGGGGCTCAACGTTACTTTTCAGAAACTTGGGCTGTTCTGAAAAAATATTTTTTCAAAATATTTTGATTTCAGTTATTTTTTCTATATCAATGGATCATATTATTATTATGTATTTTGATTGCCAGGGGTTAGTGCGAGTACCAGGACTTGTTTTCTTTTCACATTGAAAGGATATTGATCAATTGTTTTAAGAGGAAGTCTTCCTCTGACTTTATTATCATTCTATATGTGGTCAGTGTACTCGCATTAACTCCGGTTCTGTATCGTATGATTTCGATGACAATATGGGAAGCGTATGTCACGGTATGTTGTTGGGGATTTGGACACTCCGGTCCTTTCCCCGCAGGGTCACTCTACTTTATCAATTTCTATTTCAGACGATCAAGATTAGGGTGATGTATCTGTGATGTCTTCCAACAGTGTGCCTCCGTCGTCACAATTAATGAAGGGCTAGCGGAAAAGTGCTCATGTAAATACGCCAATTGCCTAAGAGGACCCTAGTAGGTTCGACGGCCTTTGACGTCCGCTAGCTCGCCCGGTGTAGCGTCCATTCACCGAATGGTTCGGCAGCCGGGTTCGTCCGTTGCGGTCTAGAAGGAATTTTGGGGTGATGCGAGCACTATAAACTAACCTAATGCACACCCAGTGACGGCGGATCGGAGGGAGAACGCAGGAAGCCTTTTAGTCCGGTTCATAGCTCGTTCCGGTCCATCCGGACGGCAAGCGAGAGAGGCCCCTCTCTCGTTCAACAACATCTGGCCCCAGATGTTGTGGTACAAAATGTGTCGTAAGCGGAGCATACGTCCGTCGCTCGGGACGCTCCGTTGTATAGGCAGTCCGCTGAGACTGCTAAGGCTTCCTCTTCTCGTCAGCGCACACGACCGCACCTTGGCTGCGTGACCGCCGATATATTACCAGCTTCGCCGATCAAGGATTCTTCGGCGACCAGGTCACACCATCCGGTAGCCAGGAACACGAGGCCTGCAGACTCCGGACGTTCGCATAGGAAGTGTGCGGGAGTCAACGTACACGGAGCTTCCGGCGGCAATGCATCGTAAGACCGCTACTGCACAGGCCTCGGGAACGGACGTGCTTTCCTTAATAGCACAGTTTATCGCAGCATCCCAGCCTCAACTGAATCTGTCGCATATATATTTTATCCGACGATGCTGGGTCGGGACGCTCCACGGAAGCGGGTACGGACGTCCGAAAGTTTCATCCGGTCCGACGGGATACCGAAAGGGATTCGGAGGATTTCGAGCTTTCCCTTTCGGAACAACATATGCTGTTGTGCATGTCATCTGACTTGGTCTTCTACAGCTTCTTTCGTCGGACCAGAATGCTGCGATGCCGGATAAGAAACTGATAGCGTCGGTGGACTTAGAAATTTTTGGTTCGGTTCAGGGACATCGTCCCTCAGTTCCGACATAGTCCAATAATGTCACACAACTTTTGAATTATTGAACGACGCTATATATATTATTATTTTATGCTTGCTAACCAAGCATTTCTGGTTTCTTGTTCGAAGAGTTATGGAGATGTCTTTCAAAAGTGTGCCTCTGTCGTCATAGTTAATGAAGAGTTAGCGGCAATAAGTGCTCATGGAATATGTCTATCGCCTACGGAGTGACATTCGCTAGCTCACCCGGTGTAGCGTACATTCATCGAATGGTTCGGCTGCTGGGTTCGTCCGTTGCGGTCTAGGAAGGAGATTTGGGTGATGCGAGCACTTTAATTACTTTAGTACTCACCCAGTGACGGCAGATTGAGGACAGATCGGAGGAAGCCTGTTAGTCCGGTTCCTGGCTGGTCCAGGTCCGTCCGGGCTGTGAGCGAGAGAGGTCCCTCTCTCGCCCAACAACATAGGGGACCGCATGTTGTGGTTCAGATATGTTACATTCGGAGCATATGTCCGTTGGTCGGGACGCTCCGTTATATTGACAGTCCGAGAGACTGTCTTTAATGCTTCCTCATCCTCACAGCAGGGCACACGACCGCACATTGGCTACGTGACCTCGAGTATCCGATCAGTTTCGGCATTCAGTGATTCCACGGCGAATAGGTCGCGCCATCCGGTAGCCAAGGGACACGAGGCCTATACACTCCGTTCGCTCGCATATTGGTATGCACGGGGTAACGATCACGGAGCTTCCAGCGGCAATGCATCGTAAGACCGCTTCTCCTCAGGCCTCAGTGACGGACGTGCTATCCGAGTTAGCACAGTTGTTTCGCAGCATCCCAGCAATTGACAGTTTCTCGGTCGAATCAGGAATTATCCGACGGCGCTGGGTCGGTGCGGTCCGCGGTTGCATCAGGTACGGACAACCGAACGCTTTATAGGGTCCGACAGGATGGCGAAAGGGATTCGAAAGTTTTCGAGTTTTTCCCTTTAGTAGTATCGGAAGATGCCTTTCATATCTTCTGGCATTATCTTCCAGTGATTATTATTTCGGACTTCATTGCTGCGATCTTGGATAAGAGACTTATAGCGTCATTGGACTCGGATTTTTCGATCGGTTCGGGGACATTGTCCCTGACTTACCGACGCAGTCCAATATTGTCATTACAACATGTGTTTTATTTTTCGACGCTATATATATATATACAAGCCTGCTACTAAGCATGATAGTTTAGTTTCTTGTCCGCGTTGCTCATTTCTGCCATTTTATCATTTATACAAATAGTTTATTTTGGCAGAGCAGGGCATACCGAGAGTTCATATGCGTCTAAACGGTGTGATTAAAAACTGCATATATTCTTTTTCGCCGTTTATGTCTTTTCCAATTTCAATGTTGGGAACGACATTATGTATAGTAGACTTAACTTAGACGCTTTATTATACGTAATCCGCCTTACTGAGGCGTTATCATTACGTCTTCAAGAAAAGATTTACGGGATATTATTCTCAATGTAATTTCTTTTGAGGGCAGTAGTTTGTTCACGTATAACTCCGCCCTTCAGTGGCTGATTGGAGTTAGTTAGACGTGACGCAGCCCTAGCTACATCCACTCGCGTGGATAGTAAGGTTAAGAACTCTCTCAGAGTCGCTTCGTTCTCGGAGGAGCTTCTCTTCGACGGCAACTTTTCGGCAATCCATGAATTGCTCGATTTACACGTTCTCTTGTCTATCTAGTGTTACAAGAGATTCAGACTGGGGCAAACATTCGGTGGTTGACTCAGAGAGTGCCGCCGCAGTTGCCGGACCCGAGTGTGGCTGTTATGACGGTTGCCAGTCAAATAGATTGGGATATATACTGATCCCTATGGATTCGAAGTGCCAGGGTCTTTGGGTTCCGCAGTCTTTTAGCAATCAGTTTTCTTCCGCAGAATAATGTTTTTTAGCCTTGCTTTATGTCATTGCATGAACATTATTCAGAAACGCATGCCCAAATTCCTGTCCTTTAATTCGACAGTAGTGGCGTATCTCTGGAACCAGGGAGGCACTCTTTCGTTTCCGTTATTCAATTTAATGGAAAGAATCCGTCTGTTGGTTATAGTACACCAAGTTCAGTTTTGGTCCGTCATATTCCGGGTCGTCTGATTGTTTTACCGGACTCCCGTTCACTTATGGATCGCTTGTTGCTGTCAGAATGGACTCTCAACAAACAAGTATTCAATCAGATTTGCTATCTATGGGAGCGCCCAATGATGATTTATTTATGACACATCTTGCTAATCAATTGCAGACGTATGTGTTGGCTTGTCCAGATCTCTGAGCTAATATTCTTAACGCTCTATTGATCTATAGGACGGAATGATAGGATACGCGTATCCTCCGGCGCTGTTGTTTTAGCAGGTATTGCTAAGATAAACAACCACTATACATTTCTGTTGATAGCATCTCTATCTTCACAGAGATCATGAGTAATTTACTCTCTTGTCTACTGTGGGTCTTAACGTGAAATCTTCCTCTATGTGAGGATCTTTTTCACTGGGTAAATCGTGTCATCTTTATCACAACCTGCAAGGTCGCAACCTTCATGTATTCCGTTGTGTGGTCCGTATTGCATTGTAAGCACTATACTGGACGAGCTTTGGACGCGATTTCTTACTATAGGAGATCCTCTTCTTCGCTATTCTATGCGGCTAAAGTGGAGGCTCTTCCGTCGTGGTGTAGGGATCATTATGTTCATATTGTTGATCCCTCCATACTACTCATTGCTATTTTTTAGTATACTTGTTTCACAAGATCTACTGCAGCCTGTTATTATTTAGGTTATAGGTTTATGTTACCTCATACCTATGCACTCTACGATAGTTTACAATTGAGTCTTTTGTCTCTTTATCTAAGTCAGTTAGTAACTTTTTGATAAATAGACTTAGAATCTTTAGATTAAATTCCTATACGGATTTTAACTTCGGTTCTTATTTAGCTATGTAATCATTTGAGCCTCTGGAAACAGTAGTTTTCAAATTCTGACCTTTTAGACAGTAATTCTGTGGGTTTCTCTTTTACTGTAGAGTCAGTGAGTTTCATGCACTATCGATGGATGATTTTCACTTTCATAGTTTCGGAATCAATACTTCCGTTACTATTTAGGTTGGATTGTTGCATAAGAGTTAGGCTCCTATTATCCGGAACCTATTATTTTAAGGTCCTTCCGTCTTCGTATGGGCATAGGCCTTTACTCTTTCCGGGTACAGTTTATGTATTTATAAACAGATTTCTGTTTATTACTATGGGCGTAAGCTTCTTCTGTCTTTGATGTCTAGTAGAAGGACGTCACGCTCCATTTTATTGTTAATGGATTCTATTAACTATCGGTACTGCTTATAGTATATCATTGACTTAGCAGTTGTGCTTAAGATTTCGGCTCATGAAGTAAGAGTTCTTCTACTTCTTGGGCTTACATTAATAGTGTCGCTATTATAGATTTTTGAAGGCCGCTCATTGCGCTCAGCCATCCACATTCATGAATTTTATCTCAGAAATATCGAGTCCATTTCTGGAGGCCTCTATTGTTAGGTCTATTATCTACTGCTCAGAATGTCATTCACTTAACAGTTGCTACTATAGCTAGGTAGGCTGTCTGTTTCGGCAGTGTCTCCGTTCGGCTGCCCTCTTCGCTCTGGGCTATTTGACCCAGGGCAAGAAAAAGGGGGGGGGGGAGGGTGTTCCCTTGGGTCACCTGTTTTACTATGAAAACAAGGGGATACCTCCTCCGGAGTTAGTAATTCTGAGCTGTTATTGGGATGGTTGTTTAGTGAGAAGTTTAGGTTTTTAAAATTCATTCAAGTCTTAGTTTTTAAAGTATAGCTTTTGAATATTGCATATGTCAACGGACATGATTATGCAATCCTCAGACACTTTTAGGAGTATAAGAGTCTCTATTCTCTAGAATTACTTTATTTATTGGCTTACTTTAAAAATTATTAGTATAAGGATTATATTGAATATTAATAGAGTACATGGATGTATGTAGCTCAATTTTGGAAGGTGTTGTATCTTTCTAATTTATCATAATAAGAAAGATACATGTAAGGCCTATTACTTCTTTTTCCCTACAGGGGATGAATCTATTTTATTTTATTGAGCGTATTCCATTTTGCTCTATGTCCTTGGCCCTCCAGCCTTTTTACTATTCAGCTATGTCTGGGTCATTGGTACAGTATAAAAATGTTAAAAAATTTATAGTAATTTATATATTTTTTATACTTACCAATGACCCAGACGGGCATGGCCCTCCCAGGAGTTGGGAACTCTTGCCTCCCCGCTGAGTACATAGCGCTTACCAGGCACTGGTTATTAGAATGATTAATGGCGCCAATTTCGGAACGTCCTTGACACTGCGCATGCGCAGTAGGGGCGAAGTGTGGAGGGCCTTTCAGGACATGTTTTCTTTAGTTTTAGATGCAAATTTTGGGGATTGGGGGGCAAAATTTGTGTTTGGCCCTATATTTTAAGAGTTAGCACCAGCTATGTCTGGGTCATTGGTAAGTATAAAAAATATATAAATTACTATAAATTTTTTAACATATGTTGTTTTTTGTGGTATTATATGTCCGATAGTATGGACACAACATAATTTGCACGAATCTCTTACGTGATATGGGTGGATGGGCGTAATTGCTTTAATAAATCATTACAGTATGTACGGCAAGTAGGTATAAGAACAGGCCAGCACGAGTTCCAGTGTTTGGCTTAAAAACCTTAAATACGTACATATACATTCTGGGTGACAAGTCTCTGGGTGGGTATTCTCTCGGGCGGGGGGGGGGGGGGAGTGGTATTTCGGTTTGAAATTTCCAGTGGAATTTTCGGTGGATAATATACTTGGGGGTATTCTCTCGAGGGAAGAGTACTCTGCGGAGAACTCTCTCAGATAAATGGGGGGATGGGGGGGGGGGGGGAGGAGATACTATCAGGGGGTTGTGCTTTGGAGGTGGGGTGGGGGTGAGGGCAAAACTTTGTATACATATATATGGCACCATTGCACCACACGATTTACCACCATACAGATCATGTTATAGTACCATGGTGTAACAAACTTTACCATGCTATATCTGGAACATACACTGACATATTACGATACGCCATGATACCATTGATTACAGTGGCACATCAAATTTTCGGTGGATAATATACTTGGGGGTATTCTCTCGAGGGAAGAGTACTTTGCTGAGAACTCTCTCGGATAAAGGGGGGGGGGGGATACTATCAGGGGGTTGTGCTTTGGAGGTGGGGTGGGGGTGAGGGCATGACTTTGTATACATATATATGGCACCATTGCACTACACGATTTACCACCATTCAGATCATGTTATAGTACCATGGTGTAGCAAACTTTACCATGGTATATCTGGAATGTACACTGACATATTACGATACGCCATGATACCGTTGATTACCGTGGCACACCGTCGTATACTATCAGGCAATAACATGTTTTAGTACTATGGTACACCATAGTTTAGTATAATAAAACTTCGGTACATCATGCTATAACTTTGAGTACCATGATGTTTAATGTATAGCCGTTGTATATTACGGTATAACACCACTGCTTGAAATTCGCTGACTTACTACAAGATCTGTGTCTGGAATACTTTTTTGCGAAATAACACAAAGTTATTGCGAAATAACGCAAACGTTTTGCGAAATAACGCAATAGTTTTGCAAAATAACACAAAAGTTATTGCGAAATAACGCAATAGTTTTGCGAAATAACGCAAAAGTTTTGCGAAATAACGCAATACTTTTGCGAAATAACGCAATACTTTTGTGAAATAACGCAAAAATTATTGCTAAATAACGCAATACTTTTGCAAAATAACGCAATACTTTTGCGAAATAATGCAAAGGTTATTGCGAAATAACGCAATATTTTTGCGAAATAACGCAATAGTTTGGGAAATAACGCAATACATTTGCGAAATAACGCAATACTTTTGTGAAATAACGCAATACTTTTGCGAAATAATGCAAAAATTATTGCGAAATAACGCAAAAGTTATTGCGAAATAATGCAATACTTTTGCGAAATAACACAATACTTTTGCGAAATAACGCAATACTTTTGCGAAATAACACAAAGATTTGCGAAATTACGCAAACGTTTTGCGAAATAACTCAAACATTCCCCGTTTAAAAAAAAGTTACTTTTCGCATTTGACCGTAATGGGCTTCCGTAGGTTACTGATGTGCTGAGCTGTATAGTTTTGAGTGTAAATCTGATAATTTGATCCGGAGATATTAACCCCCTTTATCCTTCAAATTGGAAATTCCTCCAATCCCTTTGGCATGAGATAACTCAAAAAATATCAATCCGATTGTCATGTTACTTTATATATTTATTCAGTTACTGATGTGCTGTGCTGTATAGTTTTTTATGTAAATCTGATAATTTGATCCAGAGATATTAACCCTTTATCCATCAAATTAGACACTCCTCCAATCCATTTCTGTATGTAACCATACCTTGTATGGTCTACATTATGTCAGCATCTGTGGTGGCCCTCCGTCATACAGCTTTCTACTAATTGCGCGTATGGGTACACATCTGACGATTTCATCGGCCTATTTTTTAATTGAAAGAAGTAGAAACTGTTTTTATATGCCTGTTTGAAAAATGGGGCAGTGATTTTTTCTATGGCAATATTTTTGTTTCTCTGCAGCAAGCAAGAAAGATATGAATCATTGTCCACTTTGTCATATGAACATTTCTAAAAAAGATGGTTGGGAGAATCACTTGATGGGTAAAGACGGCTGTCAGCAGAACCCAAGAAGGTTGCTTGCTCTCAATAAAGTCCCTCTAGGTAAGATAACCATAACTTATCAGGACTTCTTTAATTTAAGTTTACATGGATTGCAAGCAGGTTCTGCAACTCTTTCATTGGCCACAAGTTACCAAAGCTTCTTAGTGTAATAATATTAATTTTACATGGGTTGCAAGCAGATTCTATAACTCTCTTTCCTACGGGCAGGCAGGCGTAAACAATTGGTTTCCGGATGATAACTTGATAATAGTTTGACCCACATACATGAAACTTCATAGGTAGGTTGGCCTAGGTGAGAGAAAGAACCTTATTTATTTTGGACTCAATAGGTCAATAGTGAAGATCACAGTGACCTTGATTATACTGAATCAAAACACTTGGTTTCTGGATGATAACTTGATAACGGTTTGACCCATGTTCATGAAACTTCATAGGTAGGTTGCCATCAGTGAGAGGAAGAACCCTATTTATTTTGGACTTGCTAGATGAAAGGTCAAGGTCACAGTGGCCTTCAACATAGTAAATCTGTAAACAATTGGTTTCCGGAGGATAACTTGATAATGGTTTAGCCCACGTTCATGAAACTTCACATGTAGGTTGACTTGAGTAAGAGGAAGAACCCTATTTATTATTTTGGACTCGCTAGGTCAAAGGTCAAGGTCACAGTGACCTTGAACATAGCAAATCAAAAACAATTGTTTCCGGATGATAACTTGACTATAGTTCCACCCACATATGAAACTTCATATGTAGGGTGGCCTTCTTGAGAGGAAGAACCCTATTCATTTTGGACTTGCTAGGTGAAAGGTCAAGGTCACAGTGACCTTCAACATAGTAAATCATAAACCATTAGTTTCCGGATGATAACTTGATAATGGTTTGACCCACATTCATGAAACTTCATAGGTGGGTTGGCCTAGGTGAGTGGAAGAACCCTATTTATTTTTGACTCGTTAGGTCTGGATGATAATTTGATAATGGTTCCACCGACATTCATGAAACTTCATAGGTAGTTTGGCATTGGTACAAGAAAGAGCCCTATTTATTTCGGAATCACTAGGTCAAAGGTCAAGGTCACAGTGACCCTCCACATAGTAAATTGTAAGCAACTGGTTTCCAGACAATAAGTTGATAATGATTAAACCTACTTTTGTGCTGTCACAACTCGACATTGGATCGGTGGTCCTATCAGCATTTGTTTCTCTCATTTCTTTGCCAACATTTTCTTTTACTTCCAAATTTTCTGCTTTAATATATTTTTATACTAAAACCAAAGACCCTGACTTAGCTGGTGAAAACTCGATATTATCCAGGGCCAAACACAAATGAAGATACCAGACACAAATCATTGATGGTTATGGTGGATTCAAGGCTGTAACAGGATGCTGGACGGAAACTATGGTGGTTTTGGCTGTTCAGGGCTGTAACTTTAAAATAATTTTGTAAAATTATTCATGTTTCCCAATTTCGGGATATATGCCAGAACATCATCATTCTTGCTAATGATTAAATCTACTGTTTGTTAAATGTTTCTTCCCTCTCCTCCCATGAACCCTCCTGTTAAACTCTCTAGCTATTTTGGCTTTTTTATCAAAATTTTTTATTAAATTTCTTGGGAGTTTAATGTGGATTACAGAATGTTTATTCTGTTTATCCTAATTGTTATGCCCTCACCCTAGGGGTGTTAGGACGTTTGTAGTCTTGCATCTTCTACCAGTGTTTTTTCTTCCTATGAAGATCTTGCTTTGCATCAGATACTAACGGATCGGTTACTGACTTTGGGCCTGTTTTGTGCCTGTTGTTTAGTTTCCGGTTTTTCCTCTTGACATTGTTTTCAGCTTAACAATGCCTTAAATGTGTATTACTTCATTATATAGTATAGCACAGTTATTTTAATTATACAGTAGAACCTTGATAATTGAATAGGCACTTTGTCAATGAAAATTATTCAATTAACAGGAGTATTTAATTAAGAGGAATTTTTCACTGTGCTGTATTCTAGAGTTAAACTGAACATTTATTCTATTACATCATGTTTGACAGAGCTCACAGAGCTCTGTCAAACAGGATATAATAGATTAAATGCCTGTAATGGATGTACTGAGGGCAAGTATGTTTATAAACAAGGAGAATCTTATCATTTCTATTATGGTATTTCCATGACATAATGCAAGACTTTTTATTCAATTAATAGGAGTTTACTCTATAACCCATATGCATTTAACAGGGCAAATTTGCACTGAAAGTATGGTAAATAGTTTGGTGTTTGGAAATTTATATTCAATTAACAGGGTTATTCAATTAAGAGATATACAATTAAGTGGGCTTCACTGTAGTAGGATACATTTCATTTAGTATTCCGGTAGTGTAGCTTTGAATATTTATTTGTCCACACTTAGGCTCTATCCGGGATGCCCTTGGGCTTATGAGGTTCCCTTGGGGAACTTAGGCGTTTTTCCAAAAATTTTCGGAAAAAATATTTTTGATTTTTTTCGAAATAATTTTGATTGTCTACTTATTGTATCCTTATAATGTATAATTATATGTTATGTTTATAGGATTGCAGTGGACTTTTGGCTTGAAATATTAATTATGAAAACTTTCTGCTCACAGTGTAAGGCGAGGAAGTCTGCCTTGGATTTACATGCTTGTTGTATTGCTTGTAGTCGCTGCACTCCTAATGATACATGTGCTACTTGTGTATTTTGGGATTCCAAATATTGGAAGTGGTGTCGCGCTATGTTGTGCGTGGTGAAGTTCCGATGCCGGAAATGTCACTGCAGGCTAATTCTAGCTTTTCAGTTTCTTTTTCAGAGGAACAAGAACATGGTGATGGTGTATCGACACCCATCGCACTCTGATGAGCAAACAGAGCTAGCTGCAAAGATTCTCATGAATATCAAACAAGGGATAAGCATCTTTTTCCTGTACAGGCAGCTAGCTCGACCAGTGAAGCGGTTACCCCGTGAGTGGGAGCCATGACACCGGGCAAGTCCATAGTGGTCGAGGAGAGTGTAGATTTGGGTCGAGCAAGCACATCAAAAATAAAAGCTCACATAGCGACAATGGTAAAAGGAAAGAAGCCTGCAAGTTTCACTGGGGCCAGATCGCGAGTGGGAGAGCCTTCTCTGTCCCATCAACAATTGGGGCCGACTGTTTCCATTGCGAGAAACTTCACTGAGTCGGAGATAATGTCCTCGCTGGCCGTTTTGGGATGCTCCTTCTACACTGCAGCTGGGGTCGGCAGCAGTTGCGGTTTCTTCCTCAACTCTGACAAAGCACATAAGACCGCTCACTAGCTGTCCGACTTTGGAAGTTCAAGCGGTTTTGCAAAGACGCTCCCAGTCTTCACCACCGAAGTTGGCCCATCCGATAGCTAGTGGTTTGAGGCTTAATTATGCAGAACGTTAGTCGAAGAGATCTGGGGACAGATCTCCATTCTGCGAGCAGCATGCGGCAAAAAAAACAAGACCGCTGCTCTGGAAGCCCCATTTAGAATTCTGCTGTCGCAGTTTGTGCAACTTATCGCAGCTTCCCAGCAAAGTTGGGTTTGGCCGTCAACAGACTCCGGTAGTGAGCTATCGGATGGTGCTGGGTCGGTCCAGTCATCTGTTCATTCAGATGGAGTTGACTGTAATTCACAGCTGGACCAGTCAGATGGTGAAAGGGAGCCAAGGAAGATTCTCTGTCCCTTTCAGAACAACCTATGAATTCTATTCATCAGTTTTTTTCAGATCTTGTTCCATCTGGTCAACAAACTGCGTCAGCTGGGCAGAAACCGCTATCGTCCCTAGATAGGGATACCCTATGGAGGAAAGACGATGTTCTTTCCCTCCCGGGTCAATCTGTTAATGTGTCGGAGGCCTTCGGCCAGATTGACGATACAAGCTTTAGCCTAGCGAATTCAAAAAGGAAAAGCAGTTTCTTATTTTCATCTTCTATCCTTATACTGTTTCCTGGACCACGTTACTTAAAAACGGTTGGAGAAGATGTTCAGAGAGCCCCTCTTCATCTGGATGAATGGGATTTGGATCTAGATATCTTCCTTCCCGCATCATTCAATGTCCTCTCCAAAGTGTTGGAATCTTCCATTGATTCTTATCGGGCGAATTTGGACGCTATGTCCTACGCAGACCATATCACCAGGGCTCTGGCTCAATGTCTTAGTGGAAAAGAATTCAAAGACATTAATCCGTCTCTCAGAGTTCTTTCTAGGGTAGTTATGTATGCCACATGTCACTCTGCCCTTTCAGTGGCTAATTTAGAGTTGATAAGACGTGATGAAGCCTTAGCTTCATCCTCATTAATAGACATAAAAGCTGTCTTAGAGTTGCTCCGGTTTCCGGTCATACCTTGCTTGATGACAAGCTATCCTTCGTGTATGATGAGGCTACCAAAAAAAGCTGCCAACACTTTGTTGCTGAGGTCAGTTTCCCAGCAGTAGTCATCTGCTGGACTTGGTAGGCTAGGACGCTCCAATTTGCAATCATCGAAAAGGGGCTCCTTGCGGACTTCTAAGAAACCCGCGTACGGATACTCAGGGAACCATCAATATAGCGACTCTGGAAAGGAGCATAAGTCTTACAGAGACTTTAACCCTTTACCTAACATGAAAAGCAGACGACACTTGCAAAAAAAATTCTTGAATAACTAATTTTTTTCATTTTTTGTCTCAAAAACATAGGTTATGACCCCTCGTTGGAATGAGCTCGATGAGCTCGTTCCAACGAGGGGTCATAACCCATGTTTTTGAGACAAAAAATGAAAATATTTTGAAAATTAATTGGCGATTTTTGAGAATAGCGCTGGCCGGTTTTGGCCGTTACGTTGGGTAAAGGGTTAAGTCAAACGCCCCTAAGCTGACGGCATGAGATGCTTCATGGGGAGGATGTAGTTTCTCTTCCCAAAAGCCTCGCAAATCATACAGGTGATGGCCCAGACCTCTATTGCTCTCCATTTGGCAGAAGGTTATCAAACTTCACGAGAAACTTGATGGAGATAACGGAAGATCAATGGGTAAGGAATGTAGTCAAAACGGGTCTTTGGCTATCGTTCCGATCAAAACCTCCACTTACAAGAAGTCCGTGTTGGACAGATCTTCCGGTGAATCCTTCAAAAAGAGAGTCTCTTGCAGAAGTTCAATCTCCCTTAGTAAAGGAAGCAATAGATGTCGTGGAAAATCCAAATTCTCTGGGATTTTACAGTCACCTGTTTCCTGTGCCAAAGCCAGATGGCTCGTTCTGACCTGTGATAGACTTGAGCTGAATAAACAATAATAATAGCTCCAAAGTTCTACATGGAAACCATTCAGTCTGTAAAAGCGAGCATTCGAGTGAACAATTTTGCGGCAAGCATAGACCTGAAGAATGTATACTTTCACGTCTTGGTCCATCCGACTTTCAGAAAGTATCGGTGCTTTGCCATCCAAGGGAGGGTGTACCAGTTCAGAGTGATGTGCTTCGGTCTCAACCTGACCCCTTGGGCTTTCACTCGAATAATGAACTCGGTCATGTCATACTTCCGAGCTCAATCGGCAGTAGTAAAGGCAGCTTTCTTGGACGACAATCTTCGGAGATATGGTGACAAAAGCACACTTCAGAACGATGTGCAGAGTCTGCTTCTGTTATTCCAATGTCTCGGTTTCATTGTAAACGAAAAGAAGTCGGATTCAGCTCGGTCCAAGATCTTCATTCACTTGGGAATGAGCTTCGAGACTCACAACAATCTGGTTTGTCTGCCGGTAACCAGAGGAAAGTTAGTCTAGTTTTGGAGTTTATGTGACTGATGGGACTGTGTGTATCAGCAGCAGACCTGATTCCGCTAGGTCGCTTATGCATTCATCCTCTCCAGATTTTTTTCACTCAGAACTGGAGTGACAAGTTGCATTCGCTCGAAAGCCAGATTGTTCTAAGGGACCTAGTAAAACAAAAGGTTCAGATTTGGGAGGATCTCCAATGTCTGACCCCGTGAGTTCCACTCCAAGTACCGGATCTGGTCTCCACTGTTATGACAGACGCGAGTCTGACGGGTTGAGGCGTATCCCTGATTCCTGTAGACCTGAAGTGTCAGGGTCTTTGGGACCCTTTGTTCCTAGAAAAGCACATTAACATCAAGAAGATGATGTCTAATTGGCTAGCACTAAAACATTGGATTTCTCGCGTAGCGAATGCCCATGTTCAGATTCTGTTGGACAATTCCACAGCAGTGACTTATCTCAGGAACCAGAGCGGCACTCATTCCATTCCTTTATTCGAATTGACGGAAAAAATTCTCCTATTTGCTCTGAGTCATCACATTCATCTCTCAGTCCGTCATATTCCGGGTCATCTGAACGTACTAGCAGACTCACTCTTAAGAAAAGGTCACCTGTTGCCATCGGACTGGACTCAAAACAAACGAATATTCAGCCAGATTTGCTAGCAGTGGGATCATCCCATGATAGATCTCTTTGCCACGAACCTGAACAATCAGCCTCCAATGTTCATTTTGCTGTGTCCGGATCATCAAGCATATTCAGTAGACGTTTTATCGATCTCATGGAACGAAATAGTAGGATTTGCATTTCCTCCAACTCCGCTGATTCAGCAGATTCTGTTAAAAAACAAACAGTCTCATTGCAGAATTCTGCTGGTAGCACCTCTGTCAGCTCAGAAACCTTGGATCAGCCTTCTCAGGTGTCTGTTATTGGACATTCCCCAGAAGCTTCCTCCTCGAAAGGACCTTCTATATTAGGGGAAGTCCCGCGCACTGCATCACAAGCCGGAAGGTCTCAACCTTCAAGTATTTCCATTGTGCTGTCCTTCTTGCACACAAAACATTTTACGGGAAAAGCAGTGGACGCAAATTCTAACTGTAGGAGGACCTCCTCTTCATTGAATTATGTAGCAAAGTGGAGGGTTTTCTTTCGTTGGTGTACGACCAGTCTGTAGACATTTATGATCCGTCCATTCCTCAGATTGCCAATTTTCTGGTTAACTTGTTTGACGTATTAAACTTGCAGCCCATCACAATTAAAGGCTATAGGTCTATGTTATCAGACACTTATGCTCATCATGATAACTTGGCTATTGGTTCAGATTCTTCTTTATCCAAGCTAGTTAGAAATTTCTCTATTAATAGACCAAGAAGCCTCAGATTAATTCCTAAATGGAATTTGGCTTGGGTTCTTTTGAAGCTTCAAGAAGCTCCATTTGAGCTGTTAGACGATGTTGAGTTCAAATTGTTGACCCATAAAATGGCTTTTCTCTTAGCCTCTGCTTCTGCCAGAAGAGTGAGTGAACTTGATGCGTTATCTGTTGATGATTTCCATTACCGTAGTGTGGGTAATTCTGTTGCCCTCACTACGGAAGAGGGATTCTTGGCTAAGAATCAGATTCCAGATAAGCGGCCGGAGCCATTTATCAGTAAGGCTTTACCGTCCTCGGACAACCGTAGACCTTCTCTGTGTCCAGTTAGAGCAATGCGCATTTATAAACGTTGATTCAGTTTTATTAGAAAGGGAAGAAAAAGATTCTTTCTTTCTCTGATTCCTAACAGAAAAGATATATCTGTTCATTCTATCGCTAGATGGATTCAGCTGGCAATACGTATTGCCTATGAAAGTCCTCGGATCAACATTCTGTCAACAAGATTTCAGCGCATTAGGTTAGAGCACTGTCTACTTCTTGGGCTTATCCTAACACTATAGCCATTACTGATCTTATGATGGCTGCCTACTGGACACAGCCCTCTTCATTTACCAAGTTTTACTTGAGAAATTTAGAGTTCATCTTCTGTTGCTCAGAATGTCATCCATTTATCGTACATCTCAAAGATGTCTTTAAGGCAGTCTGCTCAAGCACTGACGCTTTTCCGCTGCCCTCTTCATTCTTGGGGTGGGGTGGGGGGCGGTTTTTATACGCCCGTTTAAAAAACGGTCGTATTATGTTATCAGTCTGTCCGTCTGTCCATCTGTCTGTCTGTAAACAATTTGGTTTCCGTTCATTTAAAGTCGAACGCCTTGACGGATCAACATCAAACTTTCAGAAGTTGTTTTTAGCATTAACCCTTTACCTAACATGAAAAGCAGACGACACTTGCAAAAACAATTCTTGAATAACTATTATTTTCATTTTTTGTCTCAAAAACATAGGTTATGGCCCCTCATTGGAACGAGCTCAACGAGCTCATTCCAATGAGGGGTCATAACCTATGTTTTAGAGACAAAAAATGAAAAAATAATGAAAATTAATTGGCGATTTTTGAGAATAGCGCTGGCCGGTTTTGGCCGTTACATTAGGTAAAGGGTTAAAATATAGGTCAAAATTGATATTGGTGTTTCTCAGTCCATCTGCTGCAGAGATATGGCCCTTTGAAAAAACAATTTTTCTAAAAAAATTGGTTTCCGTTCATTTAAAGCTGAGTGCCTTGACGGATTGACACCAAATTTTTCAGATGTTGTTTTTAGCAATGAAATACAGGTCAAGTTCGATATTGGTGTTTCTCAGTCCATCCACTGCAGAGTTATGGCTCTTTGAAAACACAATCTTTCGAAAAAAATTGGTTTCCCTTCATTTAAAGTCGAACACCTTGACGGATCGACATCAAACTTTCAGATGTTGTTTGTAGCAATAAAATACAGGTCAAGTTCGATATTGGTGTTTCTCAGTCCATCCGCTGCAGAGTTATGGCCCTTTAGAAACACAATTTTTGGAAAAAATTTAGTTTCTGTTCATTTAAAGCCGAACGCCTTGACAGATTGACACCAAATTTTTCAGATGTTGATTTTATACACCCGTTTGAAAAACGGGACGTATTATGTGAATGGTCTCTCCACCCATCTGTCTGTCTGTCCGTCCATGGACACATTTCGTTTCCGGACGATAACTTTAGTTGTAATGGTTTGAGCTGAGTTAAATTTGGCATGTGGATTTAGTATGACAAACTACAGGATGGGTTCGATTTCCGTTTCTAGTGGTCCATTTGCAGTAGAGTTATGGCCCTTTATGGGAATTTAGCCTAACTTTTCGTTTCCGGACGATAACTTTACTTTGCCTTGACCGATTTATTTCAAATTTTCACTTTTCTGTTTTGGACAACAAAATACAGCTCAAGTTCACTTTTGACCACAATCGCACATACCTTTCCAGAGTTATTCCCTTGAATGATTGCAAATTTGTGGATTTTGTGGTTTCCGGATGATAACTTTAGTTTGCCTTGACCGATTTTTTTTCAAATTCTCAGATTTTGTTTTTGACCACAAAGCACAGCTCATGTTCACCTTTGGCCATAATCGCATGTACCGTTCCATAGTTATTTCCCTTGAATGATTGCAAATTTGTGAATTATGTGGTTTCCGGATGATAACTTTAGTTTGCCTTGACTAATTTGTTTCAAATTCTTAGATTTTGTTTATGACCACAAAGCACAGCTCAAGTTCACTTTCGGCTAAAATCGCATGTACCTTTCCAGAGTTATTCCTCTTGAATTTTTGCATTTTGTGTTTTCCGGATTATAACTTTAGTATGGCCTAACTGATTTTTTATATGCCTGTTGAAAAACCATTGAATTATGGAATCAGTCAGTCTGTCTGTCCATCCATTTGTCTGTCCGTTCATCAACATTTGGTTTCCAGATGATAACTTTAGTATTTTTTTTTCGATTGACTCCTAAACTTGGTATGTGGTTTAATCAAAACAAAAGACAGGTCAAGTTTGAATATGGGGTCAGTTCGAACTTCGAAATTCCCCTGAATTATGGACCTTGTTGGACATAGAATGCATCAAATATTCGGTTTCTGGATGATAACTTTTATTATTTGTTTTTCGATTGGTTCCAAACTTGGTATGTTGTTTAATCACAACAAAATACAGGTCAAGTTCGAATATGGGGTTGATCCAAACAATTTTCACCCTCACCCCCATCCTTACCCCAACTCTTCAAAAATACAAAACGGGCGTATATTGTCCCGCTATGCGGTGCTCTTGTTCCCTTATGTTATCTAGCTTTATAGTGAAAAGCAAGGGAATACCTCCTCCAGAGATGGTAGTACAGCATCGCAGCTGGGTGGTTTTAATGTGTAGCTCAGTGTGAAGCATTAACTATGTCTCTTTTATGTACTGATTTTAAAGTGTTTCCGACTGCGAAGCATTTGTATATGTCACATGTCAAACGAGCATTTCTGTATAATCCTTGGACACTTTTAAAATGAGTATAAAGTGTCTCATTCTCTAGACTAGCTTTATAATTGGTTTCCTTCACCGAATTTACAGAAGAGGTTATGCTGGCATTAAATGGAGAAATTATGTAATTATGTGATTCTCAAGTACATGGTTGGTGTTATGTCATTCTCTTCTTTTATAAGAGAAGGACATATGTAATTCCTATGTCTTCTCCTATTTTCTTGTAGGAGCTATTCTTTATCAAATGAATTTAGAGATTGGATTTTCCTCTAAGTCCTAGGCCCTCCAGCCTTTTTAGTCAGGGTGAGCTTTTCTGATCACTTTTCGTCCGTCGTCCGGTGTCCATCGTGAAGGTGGTGTTTGGGCCTTTTTCTCCCAAACCACTAGCCACATATTAATGAAATTTCATGTGAGTAGGGGTTATATAAAGGCATTTTGATTTTTTATCAAATTAGGTTTCGGCTCATATTGAGCAGAGGGATGGGGAAAAATGCTCCAATTCTTAAAAAATCTTCTTCTCAAGAACCAGCAGTAGCAGAGACTTGATATTTGGTATGCAGCTTCCTTTTGAGGTGTAGACTCAAGTTTGTTCAAGAGAAGTTCGAGGAGCTATATTTGACGATGTTAAAGGAGGGGCAAAAATTTCTGTTTTCCAAACCGCGAGGCCGATTTGAACCAAATTTTACGTGAGTGCTTATTGGGTCATAAGTACCTAATTTATCCACAGGAGCTAAAAATAGAAAAAAATTAAAACGCCCATATCTCCAAAACTACACGGCACTGAGAATTCTTATTTGTTGTGAAGCTTCCTTAGGACCAACAGAATGGAATGGTAAAAAAAAATTGCCATCGGTTTTATCATGGGGTACTTTTTGGGGACTTTGAAAAAGTGCTGAGTCAGCATTTTTTAACACTGTTGGTAATGGGAAAAACATATAAGACAACTTTTCTCCCAAACCACTGCTCCAAAAGCTTTCAAATTTCACATATAACATCTTTGGAAGATTGTTTCACATGTTTATTCAAATCAATTGCCTGGGTCGATATTTAGGCTCTCTATGGGAGCCCAAATGTTTAAATTAGTGCAGTATGAGGAGTATTTTTTAAAAATCTTCTTCAGATCTACCAATAAGAATCTTTTGATATTTGGTGTGCAGCATCCCTAGGGGGGTGAGATTCAAGTTTGTTGAAGCCAAGTCCCTGGGTTCATATTTAGGCTGAAAATTTGGGTTCCCGTTGCGGACTTAGAAATTTTGGACCAAAATCCAGAAATTTTTATATTTTATGCGTTTCTGTCAATTTTAAAAAAAAAAAAAAAATTTTTTTTTTACACTGAAAATTTGGGGTCCGGGTGGGACTTGGAAAATTTTGGACCAAAATCCGAAATTTTTTGTGTGTGTTTTATTTGCATTTCTGTCAATTTTAAGACAAAAAAAAAAAAATTTCCCCTGAAAATTTAGGTTGCGGGTGGGAAAATTTTGGACCAAAATCCAGAGAATTTTTTTTTTTGTTTTTTATGCGTTTCTGTCAATTTTAAGACAAAAAAAATTTTTTTTTTCCCCCTGAAAATTTGGGGTGCGGGTGGGACCAAAATCCGAATTTTTTTTTTTTTTTCTGCATTTTGGTCAATTTTAAGACAAAAAAAAATTTCTTTTTTACACTCAAAATTTGGGGTCTGGGTGGGACTTCGAAAATTTTGGGCCAAAATCCGGAAATTTTTTTTTTTTGTTTTTTATGCATTTCTGTCAATTTTAAGACAAAAATAAAAAAAAATTTTCCCCTGAAAATTTGGGGTCCGGTTGGGCACTTAGAAAATTTTGGACCAAAATCCGTAAATTTTTTTTTTTGGTTCTTTTGTGCATTTCTGTCAATTTTAAGACAAAAATAAAAAAAATTTTTCCCCTGAAAATTTGGGGTCCGGGTGAGGACTTAGAAAATTTTGGACCAAAATCCGGAAATTTTTGTTTTTTGTTTTTTATGCGTTTCTGTCAATTTTAAGACAAAAAAAATTTTTTTTTTGCACCGAAAATTTGGGGTCTGGGTGGGATTTTACAAAATTTTTGACCAAAATCCGGAATTTTTTTTTTGGGGGGGGGGGGGGGGGGGGGGGGGTTTATGCGTTTCTGTCAATTTTAAGACAAAAAAAAAAAAATTTTCCCCTGAAAATTTGGGATCCAGGTGGGACTTGGAAAATTTTGGACCAAAATCCAGAATTTTTGTTTTGTTTTTTATGCGCTTCTGTCAATTTTAAGACAACAAAAAAAAATTTTCCCCTGAAAATTTGGGGTGCGGGTGGGACTTAGAAAATTTGGGACCAAAATCCGGAATTTTTGTTGTTGTTTATTTTAGGTTGAAAGTATTTTGTTTGGGAAAAAAATCTGTTTTTTATGCGTTTATCTCAATTTTGGGATGTAAAAGTGCAGGAACTGAAAATAGAAGGAAAATCCTGTGTATTGTGTGGGCACAATCGCTTCATCTAGTTGGTATATGCTTTTCTTAGGAGGGGCGTTAACCCTTCAGGGCCTGAAAATTTTTAAAACATTTTTGTTATACTTTGATAGTCCACATCCTGTGACTTTTCAGTTGTTTCTACACAAGTCTTGGCTGCCTATATGCAGCCAAGGCAAGTAGGCAGCCAAGACTTACCTAGAAACAACTGCAAAGGCACTTTGGAATGTAACTTGCAACTTCACCCAAAGACTGCATGTTGGGCCACCTTTTTTGTTGTGAAAAAGTGTAATTAAAGTTGGAATTAGGTTCTCGGGGGTTAACAATGGCAAAGCATTTAAAATATATATATCATTTAGAGGTGATGAAATATGTATATCATTTAGTCGACAAGATACAAACTGACCTCTTCAGAGGTGAAATAGGAACCACAATCCTCCTGGAAAGAGAAAAGGTATTTCACATTTTGCAGTTACTTTTGTGTTTTGAATCCTGAAATTTCTCTAAATCTTATTATTTATTCATTTAATTGAATATTTATGACAGAGAACTGTGAGAAAACTCTTGTATGTCTCATTAGTATATCCGGACAGCCATAGAATCCTTTATATATGTTACATTATCTAGGGTATAACAGGGCAGCCATAGAATCTTTATATATTACATTATCTAGGGTATAACAGGACAGCCATGGAATCCTTTTATATTACATTATCTAGGGTATAACCGGACAGCCATAGAATCCCAATATATTACATTATCTAGGGTACAACTGGACAGCCATAGAATCCTTATATGTTACATTAATCTAGGGTATAACTGGACAGCCATAGAATCCTTATGTTACATTATCTAGGGTATAACTGGACAGTCATAGAATCCTTATATATTACAATATCTAGGGTATAACTGGACAGCCATAGAATCCCTATATATTACATTATCTAGGGTATAACTGGACAGCCATAGAATCCTTATATGTTACATTATCTAGGATATAACTGGTCAGCCATAGACTCCTTATTAGCTCACCTGACTGAAAGTCAGGGTGAGCTTTTCTGATCACTTTTCGTCCGTCGTCTGTCGTCCGTCGTCCGTCGTCCGTCGTGAAGGTGGTGTTTGGGTCTTTTTCTCCCAAACCACACGCCGCATGTTAATGAAATTTCATGTGAGTAGGGGTTATATAGTGGCATTTTGATTTTTTGGCAAATTAGGTTTCGGCTCATATTGAGCAGAGGGGTGGGGCAAAAAAGCTCCAATTCTTAAAAAATCTTCTTCTCAAGAACCAGCAATAGCAGAGACTTGATATTTGGTATGCAGCTTCCTTTTGAGGTGTAAACTCAAGTTTGTTCAACAGAAGTTTGTGGGTCTATACTTGGCGATGTTATGGGAGGGGCAAAAATTTTGGCCCCACCCCAAATTTCTATTTTCCAAACTGAGAGGCCGATTTGAACCAAATTTTATGTGAGGGCTTATTGGGTCATAAGTACCTAATTTATGCAGAAATTTTTTTTCCCGTAGCCCCGTGGGAACCACAGGAGCTAAAAATAGAAAAAAATTAAAATGCCCATATCTCAAAAACTGCACGGCAGTGAGAATTTTTATTTGGTGTGAAGCTTCCTTGGGACCAACAGAAAGGATTGGTCAAAAAAAATTGCTATTGGTTTTATCATAGGGTACTTTTTCGGGACTCTGAAAAAGTGCTGAGTCAGCATTTTTTAACACAATGGGCGCCATGGGAAAAAATTAACGAATCGTTTTCTTCCAAACCACTTCTCCAAAAGCTTTCATATTTTACATATAACATCTTTGGAACATTGATTCACATATTTGTTGAAATCAAATTCCTCGGTCCATATTTGGGTTCCCTTTGGGAACCCAAATGTTCAAATTAGTGCAATTTGAGGGATATTCTCTAAAAATCTTCTTCTTCGGATCCACAAATCAGAATCTTTGATATTTGGTATGCAGCATCCTTAGGGGGTGAGATTCATGTTTGTTCAAGCCAAGTCCCTGAGTTCATATTTGGGCTCCCTTTGGAGCTCAAATTGTAACTTAGTGCAATACAAGGTATATTCTTTTAAAATCTTCTTCTTTGCATCCACCAGTCAGAATCTTTTGATATTTGGTATACAGTATGCTTAGGGAGGTGAGATTCAAGTTTGTTCAAGCCAAGTCCTTCGGTTCATATTGGTCTCCCTGTGGGAGCCCAAATAATAACTTAGTTCAATATGAGGAATATTCTTTAAAAAAAAATTTTTTTTCAGATCCACCTCTCAAAATCTTTTAATATTTGATGTACAGCATTCACAGGGGTCTGAGAGTGAAGTATGTTAAATCCAAGTCCCTGGGTTTATATTTGGGCTCACTGTGGGAGCCCAAATTATACCCAAATTTTTATTTTCCAAACCTAGAGGTCGATTTGAACCAAATTTGATATGAGGGCTTATTGGGTCAAGTACCTAATTTATGCCGAAAATTGTTTTCCTGTCCTCCATGGGAACTGCAGGAGCTAAAAAAAATTTTTTTTTAAATGCCTATATCTCCAGAACTACATGGCACTGTGAATTTTTATATGGTGTGAAGCTTCCTTAGGACTGGAAGAATGGAATGGTAAAAAAAATGCCTTTGGTTTTATCATAAGGTACTTTTCCAGGACTAAAAGTGCCGAGTCATTTTTTAACACTGTAGGTAATGGGAATAACGTTGAAGAATCTTCTTCTCCCAAACCACTGTTTCAGAAGCTTTCGTTTTTGGGCTCCCTATGGGAGGAGCCCAATGTATAACCTAGTTCAGTATGAGAAATATTCTTGAAAAATCTTTTTTTTCTGATACTCCTGTCAGAATCTTTTGATATTTGATTTTTGGTTTTCTTAGAAGCGGCAAATTGAAGTTTGTTTAAGTTGTGCTTTATTGATAAAGTTGGGCCCAGTAACCAATTCCTGCATTGAAAGCCCTGTAAAGTGGGCAGTGATAGGCATAAATGATTGACCAAACTTGATATTATAATTATGCCTCTGTAATGATGTAGCCTTAGATGCTGGAAGTGACCTTAAATTCCAATAAATAAATAAATAAATAAGTAGGGAAAACAGTTTTATGTTGAAAAACTGATAACCACATGGCAGAATCCTTTGCTGTTTTGGTGTTATAACTCTGCCAGTATCAGGTGAGCGCCCTCAGTCCCCGTGGGGCCTCTTGTATATTACATTATCTGCGTTATAACTGGACAGCCATAGAATCCTTATATGTTATATTATCTAGGGTATAACTGGACAGCCATAGAATCCTTATATGCTACATTATCTAGGGTATAACTGGACAGCCATAGAATCCTTATGTTACATTATCTAGGGTATAACTGGACAGCCATAGAATCCTTATATGCTACATTATCTAGGGTATAACTGGACAGCTATAGAATCCTCATGTTACATTATCTAGGGTATAACTGGACAGCCATGGAATTCTTGTATGTTACATTATCTAGGGTATAACCGGACAGTCATAGAATCTTTATATATTACATTATCTAGGGTATAACAGAACAGTCATAGAATCCTTATATGTTACATTAATCTAGGGCATAACTGGACAGCCATAGAATCCCTATATATTACATTATCTAAGGTATAACAGAACAGTCATAGAATCTTTATATGTTACATTATCTAGAGTATAACCGGACAGCCATAGAATCCTTATATGTTATATTATCTAGGGTATAACTGGACAGCCATAGAATCCTTATGTTACATTATCTAGGGTATAACAGGACAGCCATAGAATCCTTATATATTACATTATCTGCGGTATAACTGGACAGCCATAGAATCCTTATATGTTATATTATCTAGGGTATAACTGGACAGCCATAGAATCCTTGTATGCTACATTATCTAGGGTATAACTGGACAGCCATAGAATCCTTATATGTTACATTATCTAGGGTTTAACTGGACATCCATAGAATCCTTATATGTGACATTAATCTAGGGTATAACCGGACAGCCATAGAATCCTTATATATTACATTATCTAGGGTGTAACATAACAGTCATAGAATCCTTATATATTACATTATCTTGGGTATAACAGAACATTCGTAGAATCCTTATATGTTACATCATCTAGCATAAAACTGGACAGCCATAGAATCCTTATTTATTACACACCGTGACTGTATTTGTCAGGATCACATGGATTTTGGGGGCATGCGGTAATTTTAAACAGAAAGCTCTAGTGCGATCCGATAAAAAGTACCCTTCGCGTGCACAAGTTCTCTCGATAGACTGGTTCTCATAGTTTGCAGCGTTCAGTGGAACATAACCAATGAGAACCATCGGCTATATTTATCTGTCGGAATTACCGATTCTCATACCGAAATGTTTGATGCACAACTGTGCTAAAAACGATTGAAAGTCAGGAAAGACACATGATCTCTGAAGAAATTGAACAGTGAAACTCAACTTTTGCTCCGTTATTGAAAACCGAGGAAAACTTGATTAATTTTAGAGCAAAAAAGTCCAATTGGGTTCGATATTTCAGCCAGCCACTTGTACAGTTCCCATAAAATTTTGTTACAATGTTGCCCTCACTGCTGCATGCTGCCGACGAGTCGATACGAGGTCTACTGTGTAATCCTCTTCGATTCACTCTTCGGCAATGAAGCATCACGTTTGCCAACGCAAACATACTTTGAAGAGCATGTTAAGTTGAAGTAGTTCTCAGGAAGCAAGACAAAATCAGTCTTGAAAACTGGTTACCATGAAGCGGTAAAACAGACGGCGATACGCCGAAAGCGCCTTGAGATGTTTGGAAGCTAGTACATGCAGTTAATGATTAACTATCACCAATTCCACCCTTACCACCAACCCTTACCCCCCCCCCCCCTCCCCCGCCCACACTAGCTCAATAAAGAAAATAAATTCGGAAGAATGAAAAGCCTCGTTTTATAAGAAAACTCAGTAGTTTACATTTGTGGAACCAATGTTTTTTTACGTTCTAGTGGGTTTTGCCTGTTGGGGCAACTGGTTTATTTTATTTTTTTTTTTTTTGCGGGGGAGGGGGGGAGGGGGGGGAGGGAAAGTAGTATTGCTAAAATATGACTTTTTCTGGAGTTTGTACTGGGGAAATTAAAAAAAGTTACCAGCTACCCACTACTGAAATTCTGAAAGGTTTTGAGTAGGGTGGGAATGAGACCACGAAGAGGGGAGGGGTGGTAAATGCATGTGGTCTGATGAATGCAATATATTGTCAATTTTATGAGAAGACTTCCATGAAATTCAAAAATAATTATTAGAATATTTAAAACACAGTCAATATGACAATATTTTCCAGACACAGATTGATGTGTATTTTTAAATGACTAGTTAAGAATTATTTGCTAGTATTTCTGTTTTAAACAGAGGTATTATTTTGCTTTAATTATCAGCAACAAAACTTAAATTGAATGTCACCAATATGAATTAGCCACATGGGTGTATGAGATGGGATAGGGGTTGCAGCACTTTCATCCCCCTTCAACAATAAGCAACTAATTTTGCAGTTTTCATTGAAAGGGACTAGTATTTTCAGAACAGATTGTTCCGAGGGAGGGGGTATTTTTATAATTTTGGCAAATATCAGGGTGGTGGGCAGAGCATTTTCATAGGCAAATTCGGGGAAAGGGTCTGCATTTTGATTTTGAAACAATAGTTCAGGGCAGTTTGATTGGTCAACCCCCATCCCCAAGAAAATGGTCAAAAGCCTATCATTAGTCACATTCTATCAGTCCTCTTTAAAACTTCTTACTAAATGCAAATTCAGAATACCAAATTCCAAATTCAAGATTAACAAGATACTGGAGTAGACACATAAACAATTATTTTGTTTTGAAACCAGATACCAAGAAAAAAATATTGACAGAACCGTTCAGATAACAAACTGGTGAAGTATAGTTTTATTACTAGCACAAAATAATGTAAACATTAATCAATCTTTGAAAATCTTATGAACCAAAATAAGTTGGAGCTTACTGCGAGAACACCCCCCCCCCCCCCCCCTCCCTTATTTCTCTTTGAGCCTCTGACTAAGACTGTCGGATACTCATTTCATTAGCTTTCGAGAAAATGTTGTCAGGTTATAGATGGGTGGGGGGGGGGGGGGGTAAAAAAGGTGTACAAACTAAATTACTTGTGGAGACAAGACATGACATTTTCTTGCAGTTATTGTGCAATATATTTCTCCCTTTGTATACATGCCTATCTGTAGTAAATGTGGACAACCTAAAGCCTTTATTTTGTAAGTGCAGCCCATTTCAAACAAAAGTTATCAAGACTTGAGGTAAATAAAAAGAAGGCTAAATTTCAAGTCAGAAACTTTATAATGTTGAAAAATAAAGTGCTAACTTACCAAGACTGCAGAGTTCACTCGGAATGGAATCTCAAACTGCCTCAGAACTTTACTCTGAACGATTGAATGAACGTCCCGGGAGGTTAATTTATTGCACAAAATGTCTTTTTCTCGTCCAATGTGTACTTTTGTTACAGTGCAGAACAGAAATGACCGATGTCCTCATGCGATAGCCTAGTGACCGTAGTGCATGTAAAGTCAAGCCGAGTTCAAACTTCTATTTTAGTTTCACTTTCAGTTTAAAAGGCACAAAATTTAAACAGAGTGGCCTGTTCGCACCGTATTTAAATTAAAATCCTTGTACATTTTCCATCCTCCAGATATAATGATGCCTGCACACACACTTTTGAAAACACATTTCAGACCTCATAATTTGTGACTTCTGATATGATGAACGCAATCTTTTGAGTTTTAAGTGGCCGGACCCTGCCAGACCGACATTTTGGGGGGAACAAAATGAATCAACAGTGATTCTACAAGTGGCAAGGTCAAAGACTTAAGACTGGTTCTCTGACAAAATTGCCCGTTTCTCTCTAAAATTCTTTCAACCGTTCAAATCGTCGACTATTTAATTAAATTAGCGATTAATTACAGTGAATTCTTTTTCATGGTTGGGTGTGTAATAAATACAGAACCACACCTATGTTTGAATGGGTTTACGATTACTGAACTCGAGCGTGTGGCGCTGGGATAACCACTCGAGCCTACCGGCTCTCGTGGTATCCCTGCGCCACTCGCTCTCGTTCAGTAAATCGTTAACCCATTCAAACATAAGTGTGGTTCTGTATATATATAACATTATCTAGGGTATAACTGGGCAGCCATAGAATCATTATTAGCTTAACTTGACGGGAGCGCGGTGACTCAGTAGGTAGAGGTGCAGGCTGCAAGCTGAGAGGTCCTCGGTTCGAATCCCACCTGCGGCAACCGTGTCCTTGGGCAAGACACTTCATCCCCATTGCCTGCGTGGGGGCATGGTGGCGTTGTGTACTAAGGCGTACTGCACGTCGATGGTCCACTTGTCTTCAACCAATGCTAACCCTGCTTGTGTGGAGTTAGGATGTTGGGGAGCTGACAGTTGCTCGGCATTGCTCGGTGGTTCTCTCCGGGTACTCCGGCTTCCTCCACCTGTAAAACTGTCACGGTCATGATTAGCCATTGTGCATAAATATATGGCCTTAAACACCAATAAATAAATAAATAAATTAGCTTAACTTGACAAAGTCAAGATAATCAATTGCCATCACGCCTGCAGAAATCTGTGAGTCTGTTCACATTTTCCTTTAGCATGGGCTACACCCAGTAGTTCTTGTCTGATCATCATGAAATTTCATGTGCAGGTTTGGGGTCATGTCTCAATGAGAATGTCCCCTTTTGGTCACGATCGGTCAACTGGTATGGCTGCCCGAGCCCAAAACCCGAAAACCATTAGCACAGTCTACAGGTCGTATTTATGAAGGGATTTCATTGTAACTTGGTAGGATGGCTATGTATAATGCCTAGATGAGAACATCCCCTTTTGGTCATGATCTGTCAACTGTGATGGCTGCCCAAGCCCGAAACACAAAAACTTTTAGCACAGTCTGCAGCTCATATTTAATATGGAGAGATTTCATTGTAACTTGGTAGGATGACTCCGTATGATGTCTAGATGAGAACTTCCCCATTTGGTCGTGATCTGTCAGCCGTGACGACTGCCCGAGCCCAAAACCCAAAAACCTTTAGCACAGTCTACATGTCATATTTATGGAGGGATTTCGTTGTAACTTGGTAGGTTGACTTCATATAATGTCTAGATGAGAATGTCCCCTTTTGGATGTGATTGGGCAACTGTGACGGCTACAGGGGCCTGAAGCCCAAACACCTTTAGCGCAGTCTACAAGCCATATTTATGAAGGGATTTCATTGTAACTCGGTTGAATGACTCCAAATAATGTTTAGATGAGAACATCCCCTTTGGTCATGATCATTCAACCTTGATGGCTGCCTGAGCCCAAATGTCTAGATGATGACATCCCCTTTTAGTCGTGATTGGTCAACTGTGATGGCTACAGGGGCCCGAAGCCCGAAAACCTTGAGCACAGTCTACAGGTCATATTTATGAAGGGATTTCATTGTAACTTCATAGGATCACTCCAGATGATGCCCAGATGTCCCCTTTTGGTTGCAATCATTCAACCATGATGGCTGCCCGAAAACCTTTAGCACAGTCTGCAGGTCATATTTATGAAGGGATTTCATTGTAACTTGGTAGATTGACTTCATATGTCTAGATGAGAACATCCCCTGTTGGATGCGATTGGGCAACTGTGATGGCTGCAGGGGCCCGAAGCCTGAAAACCTTTAGCACAGTCTACAGGTCATATTTATGAAGGGATTTCATTGTAACTTGGTAGATTGACTTCATATGTCTAGATGAGAACATCCCCTGTTGGATGCGATTGGGCAACTGTGATGGCTGCAGGGGCCCGAAGCCTGAAAACCTTTAGCACAGTCTACAGGTCATATTTATGAAGGGATTTCATTGTAACTTGGTAGGATGACTCCAAATAATGTCTAGATGAGAATGTCAATTTTTGTCGTGATCATTCAGCCTTGATGGCTGCCCAATCCCAAAACCCAAAAACCTTTAGCATAGTCTATAGGTCGTATTTACGGAAGGATTTATATATGAACTTAAACGCCAATAAATAAATAAATAAATATTGAAAGATTTCATTGTAACTTGTTAGGTTGACTCCATATAAGGCCTAGATGACGACATCCCCTTTTCGTCATGATTGGTCAACTGTGACGGCTTCAGGGGTCTGAAGCCCGAAAACCTTGAGCACAGTCTACAGGTCATATTTATGAAGGGATTTCATTGTAACTTCGTAGGATCACTCCAGAAGACAACGTCCTCTTTTGGTCGCGATCATTCAACCATGATGGCTTCCCGAGCTCAAAACCCCCAAAACTTTAGTACAGACTACAGATCATATTTGTGAAGGGATTTCATTGTAAATTAGTAGAATGACAAGATGAGGACACCCCCTTCTAGTTGCGATCTGTCAACCGTCATGGCTTCACAGGCCTAAAGCCCGAGAACCTTTAGCACAGTCTACAGGCCATATTTATGAAGGGATTTCAATGTAACTTAATAGGATGACTCGTTTTGGAATAATTTCACTGTAACTTGGTAACTTTCATTGACATATGTTAACTGTGATGGTCACATATATTAACATCCCATATATGGAAATGGATATGCACAAGGGACGGGTTCCGTCCAGTAATTTTTCCCAGAATTATGGCCCTTTTTCACTCTTTCAACTTGGAAAAGTTTTTTGTCTCGCAATACCTTTAAGCCTACTTTGAACATGCCTATGTGTTGGAGGCAATGGCCCAAGCTTTGCAAAGGCCTTGTTTTTGCTTGTCAATGTTTGTTGAAACATCTTTTCTCTGTAGGCACTCTCCCATAAATGTAACAAGGCAAATCCACGCAGATGAAATAATTTCAATTAAAGATAATACAAAGCAAATAAATAGAATATGAAACCTTCAGTAGGCGGTACGTGCAATTCCAGCACTTACCTTGACAGAAGGTAAGGTTTGCATTGGTTCAAAGTATTGTTAACCATGTTTTTTTTATTATTTCTATTTACAATAGGTAAAACAAAGGGACTGAAAGCAAAATAACCAACAGCTTGATGAGAATATAATACAACAGTTATACTGCTTCTTATACAACAGTCCATTGAGGAAATAATAGAAATTAGATTCTCAGAACTTTACATGTAGACAAGAGCTTGAAGCACATGCAGGGATAGAATATGTACACATACTTAGATCATTTTATATTTCATGACAACTTTGAATCTCATTTCACTTGATGGTCACATGGTTATTCACTCAACAGACTGAAACTCAATGGCATCATCTGAGTAAATTTAATACAAGAATTCTGGAGATCATCATCTGGATCAAGTTAGTACATACAGTAGAACCTGTCTTGAGAGACCGCCCTTTGGGCCTTGCAACAAATTGAAATGGACTGTTATAAAAATTATAAAAGTAAATTAGTTTTGAAAATCTTCATTGAAGATTTTCAACACAAATTTATTTTTATAATCCTGTCACATTTCAGGTATGTATGAAATTGTTTATTCAGCAATAATCCTAATCTTTTCACAGGGGTCTTATAAAAACATTTCAATGTTTAATGAGTTATGTGACTGAATAGCAATTTAACCCAATTAAGAGCTTTTAATACTTTTAATTATGTTAGTATAACCACAATGGATTTTCCAATTCCAGAACAGATAAAAAGTTTTTGTCATGGCTTCAGTCTTCAAAGGGGCAGTCTCTCAAGACCGGTCCATTATGGCTAGTTGGTACCAGGTCACATTGGTCTCTCAAGACAGGTGGTCTCTCAGGACAGGTGGTCTCCCATAGCAGGTCCATTATAGAGTAAAACCAATCGGTGCCTGTACTAAACCTGCATCTCAGAATCAAGATCAAGTTGATAAACTGGATATTTCTCTCTGGATGAAGTTAATAAACAGGGTATCACCATCTTGATGATTTAATAAATATAATACCATAATATTGATGAAGTTAATAAACATGATATCACCATATGAGTGAAGTCAAGAAATAGGATATCACCATTTCAATGAAGTTAATAAACAGTGTATCACCATTGTGATGAGTTAATAAAAGATATTGCCACCTTAAAGTTAATAAATAAAATATCACCATCTTGATGAAGTTAGTAAACACATGACAAGGTATCACCGTCTTGAGGAGTTAATGTGGTATCACTATCTTGAGGAGTTAATGTGGTATCACTGTCTTGACGAGTTAATAAAATATCTAATCTAATCTAATCTAAACAAGATATTTCCATCATCATGAAGTTAATAAACAGGAAATCACCTTCTTGAAGTTAATACATAGGATATCACCATATGATTGAAGTTAATAAACAGGATATCACCTTCTTGAAGTTAATACATAGGGTATCACCATATGACTGAAGTTAATAAACAGGATATCACCTTCTTGAAGTTAATACATAGGATATCACCATATGATTGAAGTTAATAAACAGGATATCACCTTCTTGAAGTTAATACATAGGATATCACCATATGATTGAAGTTAATAAACAGGATATCACCTTCTTGAAGTTAATACATAGGATATCACCATATGATTGAAGTTAATAAATAGGATATCACCTTCTTGAAGTTAATACATAGGGTATCACCATATGACTGAAGTTAATAAACAGGATATCACCTTCTTGAAGTTAATACGTGGGATATCACCATCTGATTGAAGTTAATAAACAGGATATCACCTTCTTGAAGTTAATACATAGGATATCACCATATGATTGAAGTTAATAAACAGGATATCACCTTCTTGAAGTTAATACATAGGGTATCACCATATGACTGAACTTAATAAACAGGATATCACCTTCTTGAAGTTAATACGTGGGATATCACCATCTGATTGAAGTTAATAAACAGGATATCACCTTCTTGAAGTTAATACATAGGATATCACCATATGATTGAAGTTAATAAACAGGATATCACCTTCTTGAAGTTAATACATAGGATATCACCATATGATTGAAGTTAATAAATAGGATATCACCTTCTTGAAGTTAATACATAAGTTAATAAGCAGGCTATCACCTTCTTGAAGTTAATACATGGGATATCACCATCTGATTGAAGTTAATAAACAGGATATCACCTTCTTGAAGTTAATACATAGGGTATCACCATATGACTGAAGTTAATAAACAGGATATCACCTTCTTGAAGTTAATACATAGGATATCACCATATGATTGAAGTTAATAAATAGGATATCACCTTCTTGAAGTTAATACATAAGTTAATAAACAGGATATCACCTTCTTGAAGTTAATACATAGGATATCACCATCTGATTGAAGTTAATAAACAGGATATCACCTTCTTGAAGTTAATACATAGGGTATCACCATATGACTGAAGTTAATAAACAGGATATCACCTTCTTGAAGTTAATACATAGGATATCACCATATGATTGAAGTTAATAAATAGGATATCACCTTCTTGAAGTTAATACATAAGTTAATAAACAGGATATCACCTTCTTGAAGTTAATACATAGGATATCACCATATGATTGAAGTTAATAAACAGGATATCACCTTCTTGAAGTTAATACATAGGGTATCACCATATGACTGAAGTTAATAAACAGGATATCACCTTCTTGAAGTTAATACATAGGATATCACCATATGATTGAAGTTAATAAACAGGATATCACCTTCTTGAAGTTAATACATAGGGTATCACCATATGACTGAAGTTAATAAACAGGATATCACCTTCTTGAAGTTAATACGTGGGATATCACCATCTGATTGAAGTTAATAAACAGGATATCACCTTCTTGAAGTTAATACGTGGGATATCACCATCTGATTGAAGTTAATAAACAGGATATCACCTTCTTGAAGTTAATACATAGGATATCACCATATGATTGAAGTTAATAAACAGGATATCACCTTCTTGAAGTTAATACATAGGATATCACCATATGATTGAAGTTAATAAATAGGATATCACCTTCTTGAAGTTAATACATAAGTTAATAAGCAGGCTATCACCTTCTTGAAGTTACTACATGGGATATCACCATCTGATTGAAGTTAATAAACAGGATATCACCTTCTTGAAGTTAATACATAGGATATCACCATCTGATTGAAGTTAATAAACAGGATATCACCTTCTTGAAGTTAATACATGGGATATCACCATCTGATTGAAGTTAATAAACAGGATATCACCTTCTTGAAGTTAATACATAGGATATCACCATCTGATTGAAGTTAATAAACAGGATATCACCTTCTTGAAGTTAATACATGGGATATCACCATCTGATTGAAGTTAATAAACAGGATATCACCTTCTTGAAGTTAATACATGGGATATCACCATCTGATTGAAGTTAATAAACAGGATATCACCTTCTTGAAGTTAATACATAAGTTAATAAACAGGCTATCACCTTCTTGAAGTTAATACATGGGATATCACCATCTGATTGAAGTTAATAAACAGGGAATCACCATCTTGATGATTTAATAAATAGGATATCACCATGTGAGTGAAGTCAAGAAATAGGATATCACCATTTGAATGAAGTTAATAAACAGTGCATCACCATCTTGATAATTTATGATGAGTTCAAACTAGAACGAAACCGGTCAGGCAATTTTAGCTACCAAAAGGGTATAACCTAACTATCCACTCTCTCAGGCTCCTACAAGGGCTTTTATTGTTTTAATTGTATTAACTTTAAATGTATAGCGTAACTATGGCAGACATTATGACCGATAGCTCGTTAAGCTCGCTGAGCTTAACATCCAGCAGCAACACAACAGTCATCTTAGCAAAGGATGACGATGAACGTGTGAGAAAACAGCAAAGATTCAACAGTTGCCGAAATCCCGCTATGGACACAACACCCAAAATGGAAATCAATCCGGCTAACCGCTCTACATACAAGAACCTGAGGAATCTCAGTGTTGAAGCGGTAAAATTTGAATTACAACAACAACTTTTAGATAAGTGCGCAACAGATAACCTATCCCTGATAGGATTGAGAGCCGCAATACCTCAATGTCGGGGCCCAATAACGGACATAACGAAAAACAGAATTCAGGACATTTTAATCAAAGCTAGTGCAGACATTCTACTAGCAACCAACTAACTGCATGTCCAGAAATTGCATTTACCTAATTAGCTGCTCGAAATGCAGAAAACAATATGTGGGCGAAATCAAACGTCAATTCCACATTCGCATTAAAGAACACTTAGCCGATATTAAATTTAAGAGAGCCACACCTGTCTCCTACCATTATAATCAAACATACCACACTGTGAATAATGTTAAATAAAGGATAATACAAATCCTAAACTCTTATCCCGACAACCGAAAAATACGGATAGAAGACATACTGCTGAAATAAAATAGGATTTTCCAACTCAAAACGCTCATACCATTTGGCCTGAACAGAAAGGACTTCTAGTCTGTTCTTTATTGATAATTTAATAAACAATGTATTGCCATCTTGATGAAATTAATAAACAGGATATCACTCACCTTTTTGAAGTTAATACATAGGATGAAGTAGAGCTGTAGGTTAACCGAAACCAAACCGAGGTTTTTAGTTTTTTAAAAAAAACGAAACCGTCGACATCCCGTAATCTAAGGTTTTTTGTTTTTTATTAAATACTCTATTGCTGCAGAAATTCACAGAATGTAGCCATACCAGAGTAGTGAGAGTACCCAGACACTGCCAATGGTGTCACACCTCGAATAATGGCCAAGCACAATAAAAGTTCTGTATATTTAGGTAATTATTATATTGGCCTTCCTGATTCTTAATGTATTATAGCTTATTTCGGGCATTCATTGCATTTCACTCAATTTCACTACCATTCTGTTATGACTCCGGACATAAGAATGAGTTTTATTGAATTTTTACTTGGCCTCATGAACAAACCGAAAACCGACCCGAACCGAGGTTTTTCTCCACCTAAAAAACCAAAACTGAAACCGAACAAGAAATTTAAAAACCTACAGCTCTAGGATGAAGTTGATCACCAGGATATCACCATCTGAATGAAGTTAATAACCAGGATATCACCATCTGATTGAAGTTATTACATCACTATCTTGATGAGGTTACTACCATATAAAACTGGATTTCACAATGTAAATAAGTTAGTACAATCTACTTCATTCAAGTGGATAACTCAACATACAGACTCTTTCACAGACAGTAAACAAATATAGGTTTTATTAAGGCCCATTAAAAAAATATCTATGTTCCCAGGCAATTGTGCCTCAAAATTTTGATGAGGGTAGGAGGCTTTTTATTTTTTATTCTGAAATCTGAAAAAGACACCCTAAAAAAATATATTCACGTTTCAAAAAGAAATCTTTTAACCCTTTACCTAACATGGAAAGCAGACGACACTTGCAAAAAAAAAAATATTGAATAACTAATTATTTTAATTTTTTGTCTCAAAAACATAGGCTATGACCCCTCGTTGGAACGAGCTCAATGACATAACGAAAAACAGAATTCAGGACATTTTAATCAAAGCTAGTGCAGACATTCTACTAGCAACCAACTAACTGCATGTCCAGAAATTGCATTTACCTAATTAGCTGTTCGAAATGCGGAAAACAAGATGTGGGCGAAATCAAATGTCAATTCCACATTCGCATTAAAGAACACTTAGCCGATATTAAATTTAAGAGAGCCACACCTGTCTCCTACCATTATAATCAAGCAGACCACACTGTGGTCGATGAGCTCGTTCCAACGAGGGGTCATAACCTATGTTTTTGAGACAAAAAATTTAAAAATAATGAAAATTAATAGGCGATTTTTGAGAATAGCGCTGGCCGGTTTTGGCCGTTACGTTGGGTAAAGGGTTAAAACTCCGGACTGGTGTTATCTTATTGCATATATTGTGAAATGCTTCAATTAACTTGGCTGTTGACAACATGCCAAAGATGCTCCATTGCCAGATCATGTGCGGTCCGGTACTTACTTGAAATGATAAAAGGGGCATTTTCTTCCAAAGTTCTTATATGTACCAACATAGAAATCATAAATCACAGATGGAGAAATTTGAAGCAAAATACGGAGGAAAATGCAAACATGAAGTTGAAATACTATTGGGAAATGTGTACTGGTGCTCAAAATTCCATCTGAAAATACTGACTGGGTAAATGTTTTTTGTCTGGGAAGAATTTTTTTTTTGATTGGGTATTAACCCTTTCGTACTTCGCCGGTGCGTGCCCCGCCAGTGGTAAACTGACACTACAAAACCCTTTCGGCATGCTGTGCGCCGATGGCATAGTAATGCATCTACTCTTTCCTCAGTCCATGTGTGCTATCTATCAGTCCACAGAAGTAATTTCATGTCCGAATGAATTTAGGAGTTGTTTCCCTTTAGTTGATTGGCTACAATTACTGCACCAGAATCACAGTAATTCTACGGACGAATATGACTAATGATAGCAACGTGGAACAGGATTCTGCGGTACAGTCTGGCTCAAATCAAGCTGACACACATGACATTACTATGAGTGCAGGGCGTTCAGATGATGTTCCAGTAATAATCCAGATGACGGAGAGAGTCCTTCAACGTCTGGAATAGGACTGGCCAGTGGGAGGTGACGCAGCAGAAAAAGAAGTGCTAGTCAGGGACATGGCAGAATACGAGGGAGTGGGCGTGGTCGCAGAATTGGCCCAATTTTTCAATGGAAAAAAATGCACAGATTTTGTTCCACTACATATCCCATTTCTGAAGCTGGGAAGATTAATCTTGACTTACCTGACAATCCGAATGAATGGGACTTTTTATACCTTTATCTAACGGACGAGATGATCCCGAAATACTGTTTTTTGATTGATGGTGGCCATCTTGGATATGCCAGAATGCTGGTTATCGAAAAGAACCACCCTCTAGTCATGAATAATCAACCATAAAAAAGCAGCATCTGTTGGATCTATAGTTTTCAAGTTATCGCGTGGACAATCAAAATTCCCTGAAAATCCAAGATGGCTGCCAGGGTGACATATTGGATATACCAGAATGCTGGTTATCGAAAGGAACCATCCTCTAGTCATGACTAATCAACCATAAAAAAATACTATCTGTTGGATGTATCGTTTTCAAGTTATCGCATGGACAAACAAAAGCTAATGGATGGATGTTCTTACATGTTCTTATTTGTGGGTTTTTTCCCATGTTAAACCCTAACCCCACAAGGTCAAAAAATTAACCCCACAGTGCAAAAAATAACTCCACAAGTGGCCACTGTACTAACCCAACCCCACAACTACCACTGACCCTAAATAGTAAACCCCACAATGTACCTCTACTAAGCCTGGACAGACAGACAGATGGACAGACGGACATTGCCATACCATAACACAGCCCGTTCATATGAGCGGTCGTATAAAAATGGGTTAACCAAATGGGAAATAGTTGAAACAAAAATATTCTGCTTTCTCCTTTTTTTGGGGGTGAGCAAAATTTTAACCCACTTGCACACTGATGTAAAAACCGATGCTAAAATATTAAAAATTCAACTTTCAGAATTTTTCCAAAATGCAACCATGAAATTAACAAATTCATTCTTGTTGATAGAGCTTAAGTTTATAAGGGCTTATTATTTACAGAGTTAAAAATGTTTATAAGGGCTTATTTACAGAGTTAAAAATGGCAAGTATTTACTCTAAAACTGTAACTATATTTATCAGTATGATTATATATTTGTTATGTTTGATTTGTATGTTATTTATATATTCCTCTGTACATTCCAAAGGCTTTCAGTTGATTGAAACCACATTTTTTTTTAGAATTTTATTCAACACAAAACAACGATTCAAACTGTTTTCACAATAATTTTCGTAAAAATGATTATGTTCTGTTGGGTGACAGGTCGGCCATTTTTATAAAGTATGTCTAAAAAATATGTGATGAGTAAAATGAATTGTCGTTTGCATCATCAGAGTATAGACTTGTGTTTATTTCTCTGTTTGGGTTGAACCACTTCTGCTTTCGTACACTAAATACCGTTTTGAATTGATGATGTGAAAACATGATCACAGACAATTGTCGTAGGATAAGTGTGGGCTTGTGATAATTAACTGGTAGAGTGCTAGAAGCCACTATCAGGGCTTTGATATGAAGAGCAGGTACCCCAGCCTAAAGGTGTCATATTCTGTGGATGTGCTTCTTTTCATGTTAGAAGTGAAATTCCTTAGTCTGTATTGGTTTGCCTTGTTACAATTTATGGGAGAGTGCCTGTTGGCACTCTCCCATAAATTGTAACAAGGCAAAGACATGTGAACAAATTTTGATGACCAAAAATAACTTAGCACTCTACTAGTTAAGACATTAGGCTAAAGAAAATTAATCTTTTGATTCTCAGGCACTGGCGCATTCGTTTTTTTTTTCGGACCACATTCATCATATTTATTTTGGAGGCAAAATTCAAAATGTATAAAACTATGATAGGGTGTGATTTTAGAGGTATCGGATCGCGATTTGCGACGTAATATGTTGTATACATTGATACAGTATTGTTATTCTCTTCGTGAAATGTAACACAATTCTCATATGATGTACAAAATAAATATTCATCTGGTTGAGAGCTAGATTAGTTTTTGTGATCTAAAGTTGTTCATCAAAAATTGTTTTATTACCAATTATTGGAGAGTGCAAACAGGCACTCTCCAATAATTTGTAATAGAACAAATTTGTATAAACAAACTATTATTAATGTTTGACTGAATACAAAACAGGGGTAAGGAAATTGGTTGCTTTTACACTGGTACCCTCATTTTTATGGGAAGGTCTGATTCTGGCTTCTAGCACTCAACCAGTTAGAAAACTCCTTATTACTTTTAATCTTCATTTTAATTATTTTATATTGATTTTGTGTTGTATGATCACTGTTACAAAACAAACTATCAGTGTAATTTAACATGTAAGCTCTAGTATTTAATTTTCGGCTCTCACAACTGGATTTTAGGCATTGGCGACCATTCTATCAGGAAGAAAAAATAACAAGGGGACCTGAGGGCAGTCACCTGACATGGTAGCCTAAATATAAACCTAGGGAATTGATTTCAATAAGTTGCATCTGCCCCTCCTATGAAAAGCTAAAACCAAATATCCAAAGATTCTGACCAGTGAATCTAAAAAAAAGACGATTTTTAAAGAATATTCCTCATATTGAACTAAGTAATAATTCGGGCTCCCACAGTGAGCCCAAATATGAACCCAGGGACTTAGCTTATACAAACTTGAATCTCATCTCTGTAAGGATGCTGCATACCAAATATCAAATGATTATGACTGGTGGATGTGAAGAAGAAGATTTTTGAAGAATATTCCTCATATTGAACTAAGTTATAATTTGGGTGCCCACAGGGAGCCCAAATATCAACCAAGGGACTTGGCTTGAACAAACTTGAATCTCATTCCCCTAAGGATGCAGCATACCAAATATCAAAACATTCTGACTGCTGGATCTGAAGAAGATTTTTAAAGAAAATTCCTCCTTTTGAACTAAGTTATAATTCGGGCTCCCACAGTGTGCCCAAATATGAATCCAGGGACTTGGCTTGAACAAACTTGAATCTCGCCCCCTAAGGATGCTGCATACCAAATATCAAAAGATTTGTGTTTTAGGTCACATATTTCTGCAAAATGGCTAATCATAACCATGGCAGTTTTACGGGTGGAGGAAGCCGGAGTACCCAGAGAGAACAACTGAGCAATGGTGAGCAACTGTCAGCTCTACAACATACTAACTCCACACAAGCAGGGTTAGCATTGGTTGAAGAAAAGTGCACCATCAACGTGCAGTACGCCTTAGTACACAATGCCATTGTGCCCCTTCATGGGCAATGGGGGTGAAGTGTCTTGTCCAAGGACAAGGCGGTTGCCGCAGGAGGGATTCGAACTGAGGACCTCTCAGCTTGCAGCCTGCTCCTTTACCTACTGTCTCCCTCTTAACTGAATAACCCTGTTAATTGAATATAATTTCCCAACTCAAAACCATTTACTCTACCACCAGTACAAATTTGACCTGTTAATTGAATATAGGTTACAGAGTAAACTCTTGTTAATTGAATAAAAAATCTTGTAACCTGTCGAGAAATTGCCTTGATACTCCCTAGTTTTCCTTTGTTTATAGACCTATTTGGCCTCAGTACATCCAATACAGGCATTTAACCTATTATATCTCATGGAGCTCTGTCAAACAAGATATAATACAATAAATGCTAAGTTTATCTCTAGAATACAGGAAAGTGACACAATCCCTGTTAATTGAATACTCCTATTAATTGAATAATTTTCATTGGCAAAGTGGCTATTCAATTAACATAGTTCCACTTTAATCGTTAATAATTTTGTTCATCCATTCTTATTCTGAAGACATATTTCCACACCTATCAGCAGTCCCTTAACTGTTTGGATGCTAGAAGCCACTTTCAGGGCTTTCATAAAAATGAAAGTTCCAGGGCAAAAGTCAATATTTTTCTTGCTCATGTTTCATTTTCTCTTAAACACAAATAATATTTTATTTATATAAACTTGTTGAAGAGTGCCTGTAATAAAACAAATTTTGATTAACTAATTCTGACCACCAAAAATAATGTAACCCTCAACCAGTTAAGTACCATCCCAACTTGTAGAGAGCTTAATTGTCCACTCAGAATTTGTTCATTTGTAATTTTATTACATGCCCATGCAGTCTCTCTTATGCAATACGGCGTGCAATATGGCTGTGCAATACGGAATTCCGTATTGCACACCAACCTGTTCCAACCGGGACTTTTTTATGCAATGCGACTGCATAAAGTGCATGGTGTTTACCACCGTTGATAGAAAAGAAAATTAGGTCAGTAGGTGCTTGGGTCATGTATTAAATACAAAACCACATGTATGTTTCAATGAGTCGTTTTGTATTCAGTTCGTCAGATGTGCGTAGAAAGAAAACGTCTCGACCTTCGGTCTCGACGTTTTCTTCCTACGCACATCTGACTCATTGAATACAAAACGACTCATTGAAACATACATGTAGTTTTGTCTATGTATTTAATGGAATGGCCGCTATGACATAAATGATTCTGTATTCAATGGGTGATGTACAAGCCAGAACTTTTTTCCCAGCACCGTTCATGCTAGTTCCTTTCCCATCAAATCATTCATTACACTTCGAAAGGTTTCCAAATTTTGTTATACAATCATCGACTGTCTGTCACATAGTGTGAGAATGAAAACGTCCAAAGTAAAATAAAATAAAGTTGGTTCAAAAAATTAGTTAACCAAAATTGAAATATTATTTTTAAAAAACCCAATCATTTACAACCAGAACATTAACCCAGTCCCGTGGTCGTCTCATTTTGTGGAGCCGTTATATCTAAATTGGTCAACTTTATTTTGGTAAATCTTCGTACATCTTGACATGCTTTGAACTTCTTTTAAAGATGTTTCTCCCAGCTGTTTTGCAAATCTACACAAATTTATACTTATATTTTTACTAACAGTAATAACCACCAAATGGTTAGGCATGAACGGACACCAGTCGAAGAGAAACAGTGATACAAATTTCAACAAACACTGGCTCTGAAAAGGGGGGGAGTGGGGGGGGGGGGGGGTCGTACTAAATACAGCAAGTCCCTAATAAGTTGCTAAGTCCCCTCATGTACTAATTACAGCAAGTCCCTTTAAAACACACCATTTATCATGTAAAGCACTCACAAAATTTAATCTCAGACATGAATTTGCAAAGGACTGTCAAATTTGTTTATTATGTGCAATTATTAAGTATATATCAAGCATTTTCTTTTATAAATTTGGAACATTTTTGACTGTTTATAAACAAACACTTCGGAAATTCGGGTTGGCAGTTTCGTTGTTTATAATTATTTATTACATTATTTACTGAAATTGGAATTTTCAAAGCATGCTTCTCAATGATGATTTTCGTAAATTATTTTCTAGATTTAATTCACAAAACATGATGAAATTAAAGCAAGCTTGCTATTCGGTGTTTGCGTTTGTTTGACCTGTTACGACTTGCGTTGACTAGTTTTGCTTCAACTTTATTTATTTATTCATTTATTTATTTCTCTGCACTTTTAGCAGCCAGGGTCAGAACAGAGAGATTTAGTTGTGGATGAAAGCCGGACAGAACTTAAGCACTAGCTTGTTTTGAACAGGTAAAATATTAGAGTGCTCAAGCCGGCAGATCTTCTTTAAACATGATAAAATAAACAAACAAACAAACAAAAATGAAATAAAAAAATAAAATAAAACAAGTAAAGTATCAAAAAACATTTTCAGATAGCATTTCAAAAGCATCTCTTTTAAAAGTTGTCTTTTTATTTTACACACACGCAAGACGGAGATCGCCGGAACTGCTGTTCAAAACAACAAAAGATTGTCAAGCATTTACTGCTTTTAAATCTGAAAAAAAACAAACAAATAAAAACAAAAATAAATAGTCAGTATGCAGTTCTATGATAAAGTCTCGAGTCTCTCTCTAGAATGTCCCCTTTTGGTTGCGATCGGTCAACCAGTATTGCTGCCCGAGCCCAAAACCCGAAAACCATTAGCACAGTCTACAGGTCGTATTTATGAAGGGATTTCATTGTAACTTGGTAGGATGCCTCTGTATAATGGCTAGATGAGAACGTACCCTTTTGGTCATGATCTGTCAACCGTGATGGCTGCCCAAGCCCGAAACCCAAAAACTTTTAGCACAGTCTGCAGGTCATATTTAATATGGAGAGATTTCATTGTAACTTGGTAGGATGACTCCGGATGATGTCTAGATGAGAACTTCCCCATTTGGTTGCGATCTGTCAACCATGACGACTGCCTGAGCCCAAAACCCGAAAACCTTTAGTACAGTCTACAGGTCATATTTATGGAGGGATTTCATTGTAACTTGGTAGGTTTACTTCATATAATGTCCAGATGAGAACGTCCCCTTTTGGACGTGATTGGGCAACTGTGATGGCCACAGGTGCCCATAGCCCGAAAACCTTTAGCACAGTCTACAGGTCATATTTATGAAGGGATTTCATTGTAACTTCGTAGGATCACTCCAGATGATGCCCAGATGAGAATTCCCCTTTTGGTTGTGATCATTCAACCATGATGGCTGCCCGAGCCCAAAGCCCGGAAACTTTTAGCACAGTCTACAGGTCATATTTATGAAGGGATTTCATTGTAACTTGGTAGGATGACTCCAAATAATGTCTAGATGAGAACATCCTCTTCTGGTCACGATCATTCAGTCTTGATGGCTGCCCAAGCCCAAAAACCTTTAGCATAGTCTATAGGTCGTATTTATGGAAAGATTTCATTATAACTTGTTAGGTTGACTCCCATATAATGCCCAGATGATGACATCCCCTTTTTGTCGTGATTGGTCAACTGTGACGGCTACAGGTGCCCCAAAGCCCGAAAATCTTGAGCACAGTCTACAGGTCATATTTATGAAGGGATTTCATTGTAACTTTGTAGGATCACTCCAGATGATGCCCAGATGACAACATCCCCTTTTGGTCGTGATCATTCAACCATTATGGCTTCCCGAGCCCAAAACCCGAAAAACTTTAGTACCGACTACAGGTCGAATTTGTGAAGGGATTTCATTGTACCTTAGTAGAATGACTCAGTATAATGTCGAGATGAGGACGTCCCCTTTTAATTGTAATCGGTTAACTGTCATGGCTACACAGGCCTGAAGCCCGAAAACCTTTAGCACAGTCTACAGGCCATATTTTTTAGGGGATTTCAATGTAACATGATAGGATAACTCGTTTTGGTATAATTTCACTGTAACTTGATAACTTTCGTTGCCATACGTTAACTGTGAGGGCCACATACATTAACAGTGAGGTCATATTAACCCACTCCTCAGCTCTTTAGTACAGTGTACACCTCATATTATTTTTATTAAAAACATAGCATACAGGGAACAGAAATTAACATATTCCCAATTATCACAATTCTTGGCTTATTTCATAATCTTTTCATAAACATTGATCATTATCCTTTTCATCAAACACAACACACAGACAAGTTAAGCTACAGTGACACTGACATTAATTTTTGACACTATTAGCGGCGTGTTTTGACTTGCTATATTTTGTATCCGAGGGGACTTAGGGACTTCAGGGCTCAAGGACTTATTAGGGACTTGCTGTATTTAGTATAACCGCTGAAAAGGTTGTTTTGATTTTTTATCGATCTATTTGATCAGTACAACTTCAGTCAACACAAACGGACGCTTCACCTTTGGGTTTAAACATTGGAATTAAAATTTGTTTATTTAAATGAATTTTAGCACATTTGGCCACAAGTTTTTCTCAGGAAATATTATTGTATTATCACTTCTGGTAGGAATATGGTAGCAGACTTCCAGGAACCAGTGGTGCTTGCAGTCAACTCAATGAGTTGATTTCATATATGTTACGCGTTCTATACCTCCCAAGCTTCATTTCGATGTATTATTTGTGTATATTGAATTTGAATTTAACTGGTCGAGTGCTAAATTATTTTTGGTCATCCAAATTTGTCCAAGTCTTGTCTTGTTACAATTTATGGGAGAGTGCCACTTGGCACTCTCCCATAAATTGTAACAAGTCAAACCCTCACAGACTAAATGATTTTAATTCCAAACTAATATGAAGCATATCCACAGAATATGAAAGCATCAAGTTGCGGCAACTACACTTCAGATTAAAGCCCAAATATGGGCTTCCAGCACTCAACCAGTTAAGGAATTTCAGAGGTGAGAATTTCAAAATAAACAAAATTCCATTACTTATATAGCACCTTGATGTGGCCAAGAATAAGCCCTTTTCGAAACTGCCATTTTGGCTTTTAATCTATGCATGGTCACAGGTCGTGAGGTGTAAACATTTCGAGAAAACAAGGTGTAAGCAATAGGAGAAAAGAGCAGGTGATGTGCTTCGGACCCCATTACCTTCATTTGTGTGAATTCAAGAAACATCTTGCCATGGTTACCATTTGTTTAAGACAGTGGCGATATTGTATGAGCACTTTCATTATTTCCAATTGAGTTCCTATCGACTTAAATGCATGCAGTGTCATGACTCTGTGGCCGCTGGCACTGTTTCGACAACTTTCAGGGATTCCGCAAGCTGAGAAACTGCATGCAACAAGTGTTTCCTTGTTGCCACTCAAAACAAGTTCTCGTCTCCCTAAAAAAGTCTTTAAACCTGCGGTATCTCATCATTTAAAATCATCTAGGGTTGTCCCTTCAGTTAATTCGAATGATGAAATCGGTTATTCGAATTTAATCTTGATATATTATCACAAAACTAGTTGTCTTGGCTGACACAAAACTCAACGTGACGAACATGGAAATTGCTTTGTTTACACCCTGCAACCTTGCATAGTTAAAAAGCTAAGATGGCAGTTTCGTAAAAGGCTTGTTTTGTCATTTCCATTGTGTCATTGACTTCTTAATCATATACAGTATGAGTCAAAATAAGTTTTGGAATAACCACTATAAACTATGTGTCATGTGAAAATAAATTTTAACATTTATCCTGAATCAGTTTTCTGTAAGTGCTTACTGGACTCAAGAACTAGTCATATACTTCCAGGAACAGTATACCATTATTTATATTGTGGATACAGTGTCAGGTAGTGTTTGTAGAACTTGAGACCCGGATGTTACTTGTTACTGTTTTGTTTGAACCCATGCGTTGCTGAACCCATACCTGCACTTGCTGATTGCCCCTCCAATGGCCAAGCCCCTATCCCAATCTCCCAACACAGAACTAGTGATTAGTTGAGAGAACATAGAAATGGTGGTGGTTGGTTGAGAGAACACAGAACTGGTTAATGTGCTCGTGAATAAAAGGTGATTGGTTAACCCTTTACCCAATGTAACAGCTAAAACTGGCCAGCACTATTCTAAAAAATCGCAAATTAATTTTCATTATTATTTCATTTTTTGTCTCAAAAACATAGGTTATGACCCCTCGTTGGAACGAGCTCGTCAAGCTCGTTCCAATGAGGGGTCATAACCTATGTTTTTGAGTCAAAAAATGGAATAAATTAGTTATTCAAGAATTTTTTTTACAAGTGTCGTCTGCTTTTCATGTTAGGTAAAGGGTTAAAGAAATGGTGATTGGTTAAAGAAATGGTGATGATAATAATTGATAAAAGATGTGGATGTAAGCGATTCCATCATTCCTATCCACCCTTACCGCTTGGGTTTAGAGGGGTTGTGGCTCTTATCCCTGCCCCCAGGTGTTTTGGTGGGTCTTGCGTAATTGGATGTTTAGAAGAGGTGTAGTTACTCAGAGTTCCAAACCAGTCCGTATGGTATTACATGTAGGTGTTGAGGTAGCTACTTTCCGGAGCCAAATAAAAGAAGGGGGCAGAATAACCATAGGAGGTGGAAAATATTAAATAAAAGTAGGGGGCTGAATAATAGTAGGGGATGGAAAATTTTATGAAATTGAGTAAAGGTATGGGCAAAATTACTGGTACTATGGATGGAGATATGAAGACATTCTGGTCTATTACTACAGTAATCTTGTGATGAGAACAAGGGCAATGCAAAACATGAGCCACAACCCCAACCTGTTTGCAAGTTCGAAGTAGCCTTGAAGATATTGTGGGACAGAAAAATTTTCTAAGTGGAAAAACATGAGCCACAGCCCCCAACCTGTTTGCAAGTACGAAGTAGCCTTGAAGGTATTGTGGGACAGAAAAATTTTCTAAGTGGAGAAAGTCAAAACAGAAAAATTTTTCCAAGTCGAAAAAAAGGCCATAACTCTGGGAAAAATTATTGGACGGAACCCATTTCTTGTGCATATCCATTCCCCCATGCAGGTCTATCAGCATACCAAAGGAGATCCAAATCTAAGTGATGGCTTTGAAATTACAGTGCAAAATGTTTGTACGGACAGACAGAGGACTTTGAAGGTTGGGGGCATAATAATAGTACAGAGGGGGGTAGGTAAGAAGATCGTGGACAATTTGGGTGAAATGAAATAATAGTATGGGGTGGAATAATAGTTAGGGTGGAATATTACTACCTAGTACTGAGGTTTAAAACTGACTTTGAAACATTTCTGTGTGCCACATCCTGGATAAATTACCTCAAACTCATCATATAACTCCATCATAGTACAGTTTAATATGGCAAAATTGTATGAATTTAGAACAAACTGGTGTATCTTTATGATGGGCTGACTGTTCAGTCTGGTGAAAATAAATAAACATAGGTGTCCAAATAAGAATCATACGGGGCGAAAAAAAGTAATAATAGTACAGGTATGATTATTTGGAACACAAGAGTACATGGTTTGTGAAGAGTTTTTGTTTGACAAAGTCAAGTTGAGCAAATCTAACTGCTCTCTGTAATTTTACTTGAGTAGTGAGATAATATTTGTAATTGTCCTGGGAGTGGGGGAGGGGCAAGATTTGGAGCCCAAACCAAATTCTTAAAAATAAAAATCCACAGGCTGATTTGAATGAAATGCAATATGTACCATAAATAGGTAACACATGTTTGATTTATGTGAGAAAAAATTGCCCATGTCCCCATGGGGCTCTACAAGATCTAAAAATAAAAATTAAAGTGTCAGTAACACTGCAGCTCAACTTGATCTTGAAGAGACTGAACTAAATAGCTAATTCCAGTAATGACAAGTCATTTAATCAAGTTTCTACAGAAAAGACTTCACCACACCAAAGCTACATATGAAATCTGAAAAAGATTGGGTGGAATTGTGGCCTGCAGTGTGTGCCAATGGATTTGTTGACAATGTATATACCAAATCTAAGATTGCCACTGGTGGCCATGTTTTGCAACGAATTCGAAAATGTTTGATTCCTATATAGACATTGCACCAAAGTCATATCTGAAATTTGGAACTGATGGGGCGAGAACTGCGACCTATAGGATGTGCTAAAGGAATTGTGGATGGACAGAGGAATGGATGACAGATCGCAACCTATCCCTGCAGCTCCATACTTGAACTCAAGTTTACCTAAAAAATTGATAACATCATTTTCTCCTGAACTAAGCAGCAGAAAGAATTTATATTTGTTGTACGGTATGATTGGGAGGGGTGTAACCAAGTAGGTAAACAAGAGGCCCCATGGGGCTTGAGGTGCTCACCTGACAATAGTTGTTTAAAGAAGGATTTAATTAACATCTATAGCTAATTAACACCACAGAGGAGTGAAGTTATTTAATTATTTATAACTGTTGTCCATGGCAGATGATTTTTTTTCTAGTACTGGGATACTTCCACAGAAATAATGCTCTGATTTCCCAGTAATGCAAAACATGGGAGTCTAAATATCAACCTAGGAACTTAACTTGAACAAATTTGAACCTGTGCCCTTCCCTTCCACCATCAGGATGCTGTGTACCAAATGTGAAAGCAGTCTGACTTGGGAATCTGAAGAAGATTTTTAAACAAATCTCCTCATATTGACTAGATTAAACTTAGGGCTCCCAACCCAGGAACACGATTTGAACAAACTTGAATCTGCCCCCCCCCCCCCCCCACACTCCCCGAGGTGCTGTATACCAAATAGCAAAAGATTCCCACTTATGGATCTGAAGAAGATTTTTAAAGAAATTTTCTCATATTGCACTACACTAATCTCGCATAGGGAGCCCAAATATTTACCCAGGAACCTGATATGAACAAACTTGAATCTGCCCCCCATAGGGATTCTGTGTACCAGTAGATCTGAAGAAGAAGATTTTTAAAGAAATTTCCTCATGTTGCACTTGAATTTGAGCCCCCTAAAGATGTTGTACACCAAATATCAAACGTTTCTGACAGGTGGATCTAAAAAGAATTTTTTTTAAAAATTATTCTCCATATTGCACTATGGTGTTAAAATTCGGACCCCCATAGAAAGTCCAAATATCAACCCAGGGACTTGATTTGAACAAACTTAAATCTTACCTCCCTAAGGATGCTTAAAAATGAATATCAAAAGAATCTGACTGGTGGATCTGAAGAAGATTTTTAAAGCTTTTTTCATATTGCCCTAAGATAAGATTCAGGCTCTTGTATTGAGCCCAAATCTGAACTGATGGCTTAACTTGAACACAATTGTATCTAACCCTGACCTCCACCCCCTAAGACCCCATTCACCCCCTCGGTTGCTGTATGCCAAATATCAAAAGATTCTGATCATTGGTTCTGGAGAAGGAGATCAGTTTAATTTTTGAAATGACACTGATGCAGCATTTTTTTGATGCCCCCCTACAAAATAACCTGACGAAACCCATGGCAATTTTTTTATGCTCTGCTTTTTATGCATTTTGTTGGACTATTGTAATCAGCTGCGTCCGAGCATCCAGAGTGATAACTAAAGTTTGGATCATCGAATTGGAACCAAATTTGGTGTATATGTCCCTTACCCCAATGATTAAGCGCTGTGAAATCCGTTACTTATTCCCAGTTCCTTATTCAACTTTCTAAATTTAACAGAAATTCGAAAAAATAAATGGCTTTCTTGGGTGGCGCCCTAAGACACAGGACTATTCCAACCCTGGGGCTCACTCCCCCACCCCTCTTTAGGGGCCAGGTTGGACCCTAAAAGAGACAAAATGGTCCAAATTGTAATTATTGACAGAATTTCGTGGAACAAACAGCCTTATAGGGTGGCGCCCCAAAGTGCAAGATTTGTCAAATCCTAAGGTTCACCCTCCCACCCCTTTTTAGGGGCCACATTGGTCCCTAAAAGTGACCAAATGGTCAAAATCGTAATTATTGACGGAAATTCGAGGAACAAACGACCTTATAGGGTGGCGCCCTAAAATACAAGATTATTCAAATCCTAAGGTTCACCCTCCCACCCCTTTTTAGGGGCCAGATTTAACCCTAAAAGTGACCAAATGGTCAAAATCGTAATTATTGATGGAAATTCGCGGAACAAACGGCGTCATAGGGTGGCGCCCTAAAAAACAAGATCATTCAAATCCTAAGGTTCACCCTCCAACCCCTTTTAGGGCCCACATTGGACCCTAAAAGTGACCAAATTGTCAAAATCGTAATTGTTGTCCGTAATTCGCGGAACAAACAGCGTTATAGGGTGGCGCCCTAAAATGCAACATTACACATTATTCAAATCCTAAGGTTCACCCCACCCCTATTTAGGGGCCAGATTGGACCCTAAGATGACTAAAGGGTCAAAATCGTAATTATTGACGGAAATTCGTGGAACACACGGCTCTATAGGTTGGCGCCCTAAAATACAAGATTATTCAAATCGTATGGTCCACCCCCACCACCCCTATTTAGGGGCCAGATTGGACCCTAAAAGTGACCAAATGGTCAAAATCGTAATTATTGATGGAAATTCGCGGAACAAACGGCGTTATAGAGTGGCGCCCTAAATACAAGATTATTCAAATCCTAAGGTTCACCCTCCCACCCCTTTTTAGGGGCCAGATTTAACCCTAAAAGTGACCAAATGGTCAAAATCGTAATTATTGATGGAAATTCGCGGAACAAACGGCGTCATAGGGTGGCGCCCTGAAAAACAAGATCATTCAAATCCTAAGGTTCACCCTCCAACCCCTTTTAGGACCCACATTGAACCCTACAAGTGACCAAATGGTCAAAATCGTAATTGTTGTCCGTAATTCGCGGAACAAACGGCGTTATAGGGTGGCGCCCTAAAATGCAACATTACACATTATTCAAATCCTAAGGTTCACCCCCACCCCTATTTAGGGGCCAGATTGGACCCCTAAGAGTGACTAAAGGGTCAAAATCGTAATTATTGATGGAAATTCGTGGAACACACGGCTCTATAGGTTGGCACCCTAAAATACAAGATTATTCAAATCGTATGGTCCACCCCCCCCCCCCCCACCACCCCTATTTAGGGGCCAGATTGGACCCTAAAAGTGACCAAATGGTCAAAATCGTAATTATTGACGGAAATTCGCAGAACAAACGGCGTTATAGGGTGGCGCCCTAAATACAGGATTATTCAAATCCAAAGGTTCACCCTCCCACCCCTTTTTAGGGGCCAGATTGGACCCTAAAAGTGACCAAACGGTCAAAATTGTAATTATTGACCGAAATTCGGCGAACACACGGCGTTATAAGGTGGCACTCTAAAATACAAGATTATTCAAATCCTAAGGTTCACCCTCCCACCCCTTTTTAGGGGCCACATTGGATCCTAAAAGTGACCAAATGGTCAAAATCGTAATTATTGACTGAAATTTGTGGAACACACGGCGTTATAGGGTGGCGCCCTAAAATACAAGATTATTCAAATCCTAAGGTTCACCCTCCCACCCACTTTTTAGGGGCCAGATTTAACCCTAAAAGTGACCAAATGGTCAAAATCGTAATTATTGATGGAAATTTGCGGAACAAACGGCGGAATAGGGTGGCACCCTAAAATACAAAATCATTCAAATCCTAAGGTTTACCCTCCAACCCCTTTTTAGGGCCCACATTGGACCCTAAAAGTGACAAAATGGTCAAAATCGTAATTATTGATGGAAATTGTGGAACAAACGGCGTCATAGGGTGGCGCCCAAAAATATAAGATCATTCAAATCCTAAGGTTCACCCTCCAACCCCTTTTTAGGGGCCTCAATGGACCCTAAATGTGACCAAATGGTCAAAATCGTAATTTTTGGCCGTAATTCGCGGAACAAACGGCGTTATAGGGTGGCGCCCTAAAATGTAAGATTATTCAAATCCTAAGGTTCACCCTCCCACCCCTTTTTAGGGGCCACATCAGTCAAGCATTGGAAAAACAATAAGTGTTGTTTATCTGTAAATGACCACTTGATGCACATTGCTTTTCATCATGTCCTTCATTATCATCTCAGATTGTATTATGCATCTGAAACCCAGTGAAAGAGTTCAAGATTTTTATACCACCCACTTGAAAAGTGGGCGGTATATAGCATTCATGGTGTCCGTACGTCCGTACTTACGTACGTCCGTACGTCCGTGACGCTTTGGGGGTACACATCTGCTATCCGCTACTCCTCTTAAACCAGTGGGTGGATTTCATTGAAACTTACAGGCATTCTTTTCTATACATTATAGATGTGCACCTCCTATTTTGCTTTCAGGTATTTTTATTTTTTACTCTTTCCCAAAGGGCGAAATGAACTTAGCCAAATTGTTGTGATGCTTTAGGGGGGTACACTCCTGCTATCCGCTACTCCTCTTATACCAGTGGGCGAATTTCATTGAAACTCTCAGACATTCTTTTATATACATTATAGATGTGCACCTTCTATTCTGCTTTCAGGTATTTTTTATTTTTTCTATCCTATGTGGCAAAATGAACTTAGTACGTCCGTACGTCCATACATCCATTATGCTTTGAGGGGTACACATCTGCTATCCGCTACTCCTCTTAAACCAGTGGGCAGATTTCATTGAAACTTTCAGGCATTCTTTTATATACATTCTAGATGTGCACCTCCTATTTTACTTTCAGGTATTTTTTTTTTACTCTGTCCCAAAGGTCTTAATGAACTTAGCCAAATTGTTGTGATGCTTTGTGGGGAGTACACACCTGCTATCCGCTACTCCTCTTATACCAGTGGGCGAATTTCATTGAAACTCACAGGCATTCTTTTATATAGATTATAGATGTGCATCTCTTATTTTGTTTTCAGGTATTTTTATTTTTTACTCTTTCTCATGCGTCGAAATGGACTTAGTATGTCTGTACGTCCATACAGATGTGCTGTGTATATTAAATACTTTTTTTACTGTTGTGAAATGTTTCTTGGTTGGAGTGGATGGTATCTTTAGTGAGCAGTGCTCACAGTAATTCTAGTTGTTGAGTAATTTTGATGCCGAAATATCGTCACATCAACAAATTGCTAACACTGATATATACATCAATCCCTATGTATGAGCTTCCAGTGGTGGGCCATGGAGTGATGGGGGTGGGAGAGGGCAGGTGGACCCAGGTGCAAACTGCCACTTACTGTTTTTAACCCCATCTTTCCTCGGGAGGTGCCAGAATCGATCTCAGAGCTTCAGAATTTGAAATGTCAGACTGCACTAAGTTAATATAAAATGAAACAAACTTATCACCCAGAAGTAATTTCTTTCACTTTATATAAGGTTAGTGAATTTTGCTCCCTAGAGTGCCCACCTGCTGTCTCTGGACACTTCGGCTAGTGTCCAATCGGTGTACATCTAATTTTCTTCTTGATATTTCTTGCCCAGTTAGCATATACGATTACCATTGAAGCTGATTTTTTCTTTACATTTCTTGCCCAGTTAGCACATACGATTTCCATTGAAGTTGATGTCTTGGCACAATCCTTACTACCTTTCTCTCACAGATACTGGCACAGATTGGGCATGAAGTAATTGGTTCTTGATTCCCCCTCGCCCACTATACATATTGTGTATGATACACAATAATGTGTTTAGCAGGAGACTGGAATTAACAAACAATGAATTGTGTACGATATAACACTTTGCCTGCCCCCCCCCCCCCCTCCAAAAAGTACTACAAGGCATTTCTCTCAATGCTGCCTTAGTCTTAGTCTTTGTTGAGGAAAACAAATGCAACAGTCTCTATTTATCACAAGGATGTAACTCAACAATGCATTTAAAAAAAGACAATGCTATTTTCCGGTAATATTTCCCGGTATTTTTCCCCTTGTGGTCTACAGAAATCAGTTGCCTAACCGCCTGGTTTGGAGGGGGGGGGGGGGGGAGATAAAGTGATCATGACCATGTTCCACATAACAAAAACTCCCCAAATCATGACTGTTCCCAATGGAGCTACACACACTAAAATTACTTCATATTGATTGAATCTTAAAGCACAGAGTTTTGCAAAATGTTCTGTTTGGTCTTCATGTCATTGCCTCACCCCCCTACTTCCCCGAAGGGAAGTACGAGGAGTGGAAATGACCGAGGTCCTAGTTAGAATTGAGGGGGACCTTCGAAATCCCACCGAGTCTTTTCAAATATCAAGGTTGCCCACACACACACATACTTAAAGAACGAAAACAAACTGGCTAGCCCCCCCCCCCCCCCACCCCCACACACACAGACAATTATAAAATCCGGGCTACGCCCCTGCTATATTGTATATAACTATATATAATCGATTTCTCTATTTTCGAAATGGGGATGTTGGGGGGGGGGGGGGGGGGGGCAAGTTTGATATAATTATGACATATTTCGAAGGACTGACCCGTGGAATTAGGCGTATCCCCCCCCCACCCCCACCCCCACCCCCCCACGGTTGAGGGTCTGGAGGCCCCTCTACGTATATTTTTTTCAAATTCTGAAGCACTGAAATCGATTCTGATGCCTCCTGGGAATGGTAGATGTTATAAACAATAAGTGACAGTTTGTATTTGGGGTAAGTGACAGTTTGTATTTGAATTGAAGATCCCCTCCCGTCCCACCACTGGGAGCTCACACACAGGGATTGGTGGAGTGTGCACATGGGGTTCCAGTTATAATGGCTCCTAAGGCTTTGGGTGGGTATCATTGGGGTATCAAGAATAAACAGAAAGAAAGTGCTTGAAATACATGTATATTGTTACTGATAGAATAAAGAATAAAAAGATTAAAACAGCTATGATAGTGGACTGTTTTTAGTTTGAAAACCAAAAGCTATCTAACTGTTTAGGAGAGTTGTTTTGATTTTAGAAGGGTTTTGTAATATGTTTTAACTATTTTTATTTTATGTACTTAGTAGATGCCTCTCTTATGTTTCTCACTGTTTGTATCATTTTATTTTTATGTAATTTATTCAGTAAAACAATTTTAGAATTCTTTAACTTATCTTTCCTTTTAAAGTTTTCTCAATAAGTGAAGGGTGGTGGAAATAAATGCATAATGGGGACGGGTCAGTGGGTGATCCCATAGTGTCAGAACGTACTTGTTCCAGTCGTTTGTGTTTTTCCTCCCATTTGCATTTCTCAGAGATAATTATATTATTAAATACATAAAAATATATTATGCGGCAATCAACTATTTTTACAAGATTATCACCCACTGAAGGTTGAATATGAGTGGAACATCTTTGTTTCGTAGTAGTCAGAGTGGATTTCGACAATGACGGACAATCCGATAGTACAAATTAACTGAGGTATGCAATCAAACAAGGTTTGATAAAATAAAAATAAGAAGCTTGCTCATCAGGCTTTATGCGGATTGATTCGGTTGAGGGGGTTGATGTCGCCTTACTCACAAATATCACTCCACAGTAACACTGATCATATAAGGAACAGATCAAGCAAAAGCAATTATTTATACCTTCTTCAGATACTAAAGCTCACTTCCATAAATGAGGTGTTCACCCGACAGTGGCCGATAAAAGCCCAACCCATAACTGATATTCCAACCTATCTGCTTATTGACAGACATGTACCAACACTACAAGTAATTATACAAGTAAATAGGTGAATAAATATGTTTTTGGTCAGCATATGCCAGACCAGAATATGATATTAGAAGCACACGCGTGTGGTGATGGTCACTGAAGTTGAACACGTCTATAGTGGGTGCTTCATATTGGACTGTATCTCTATTTTTACACAACACAGCTTGGCGGATTTATTAATTGTCCCACTGAGGTGTTCAATGTTAGCAGTAACTTAAGCAAATCTGTAATGCCACATCATGGGTTTACAGAAGAATGCAATCCAGAAATGACAACTGTATGTGTTCCATCGGAGAAGACTTTTACTGTAGATAATGACAGCTGATATCCCCCGTGTCCGGTTTTGCCAGCCCCTATCAACACATAACTACCATTTTAAAGCCCAGATAGAGGTCCCAAAAAAGGTTTTTCTATTGGGCCAGTTGAACTGTCAATCGCCTCTCTTCTAAAGGGGTCCCCATCAACGCCAAGAAAATCCAGCGATGATTGCCAAGTATAGTAACTGTTTCTAATATACCCATTTGTGTCCTTGATGTTTTGTAACTGACCCTTTTGGAAGTCTTAGCATGGTCCTAAATGATGTCCGATCGGGGCACCCGAGATGTCAATCTTTTTAGTCCTCGCTGCCTCTCATAAACCACAAAATATCTAGCTCTTTTCACAAATTTAGTTGATATTTTGTAACTGACCCTTTTCGGGGCCTTAGCAGGGCCCGATATGGCATCCGATTGGGGATGACGTCGTGTCAATTTTCTATTCCTCGGATGCAATCTATCAGCAATAAAATATCTGATGATTTTTACCTATTTTTGTAACATTTTACAACTGGGCATTTCAGGGCTTCAGTAGGGCCCATAAATAGGGTCGAAGGATGAACCCGAGGATTTGAATAATCTCGTAATTTATGGTGCCACCCTAGAAGGCCATTTGTTCTCAATATTTCAGCCAATAATTACCATTTTGACCGTTTGGTCACTTTTAGAGTCCAATTTGGCCCCTAAAAAGGATCGGGAGGGTTAACGTTAGGATTTGAATAGTCTTGTATTTAGGGCGCCACCCTATAAGGCCGTTTGTTCCGCGAATTTCCGTCAATAATTACGATTTTGACCATTTGGTCACTTTTAGGGTCCAATGTGGCCCCTAAAAAGGGGGTTAGAGGGTGAATCTTTGGATTTGAATAATCTTGCATTTTAGGGCGCCACCCTATAACGCCGTTTGTTCCGCGAATTTCCGTCAATAATTACGATTTAGACCATTTGGTAACTTTTAGGGTCAAATCTGGCCCCTAAAAAGGGGTGGGGAGGGTGATCATTAGGATTTGAATAATCTTGCATTTTATGGCGCCACCCTATAAGGCCCCACTTGTTCCCCGAATTTCGGTCAATGATTACGATTTTGACCATTTGGGTCATTTTTAGGGTTCAATGTGGCCCCTAAAAAGGGGTTGGAGGGTGAACCTTAGAGTTTGAATGATCTTGCAGTTAAGGGTGCCACCCTATAAGGCCTTTTGTTCCGCGAATGCCGTTTGTTCTGCGAATTACGGCCAACAATTACGATTTTGACCATTTTGTCACATTTAGGGTCCATTGTGGCCCCTAAAAAGGGATTGGAGGGTGGACCTTAGGATTTAAATGATCTTGTATTTTAGGGCGCCACCCTACGACGCAGTTTATTTCCGCGATTTCCATCAATAATTACAATTTTGACCATTTTGTCACTTTTAGGGTCCAATCTGGCCCCTAAAAAGGAGTGGGAGGGTGAACCTTAGGATTTGAATAATCTTGTAGTTTAGGGCGCCACCCTATAATGCCGTGTGTTCCGCGAATTTTGGTCAATAATTACGATTTTGACCATTTGGTTACTTTTAGGGTCGAATGTGGCCCCTAAAAAGGGTGGGAGGGTGAACCTTAGGATTTGAATAATCTTGTATTTTAGGGCGCCACCCTATAACGCCGTGTGTTCGCCGTATTTCGGTCAATAATAACGATTTTGACCGTTTGGTCACTTTTAGGGTCCAATCTGGCCCCTAAAAAGGGGTGGGAGGGCGAACCTTAGGATTTGAATAATCTTGCATTTTAGGGCGCCACCCTATAACGCCATTTGTCCCGCAAATTACGGCCAACATTTACGAGTTTGACCATTTGGTCACCTTTAGGGTCCAATATGGCCCCTAAAAAGGGGTTGGAGGGTGAACCTTACGATCTGAATGATCTTGTATTTTCGGGCGCCACCCTATGACGCTGTTTATTCCACGAATTTCCATCAATAATTACGATTTTGACCATTTGGTCACTTTTAGGGTCCAATCTGGCCCTTAAGAAGGCGTGGGAGGGTGAACCTTAGGATTTGAATAATCTTGTATTTAGGGTGCCACCCTATAAGGCCGTTTGTTCCGCGAATTCTGTCAATAATTACGATTTTGACCATTTGATCACTTTTAGGGTCCAATCTGGCCCCTAAAAATGGGCGGGATGGTGAACCTTAGGATTTGAGTAATCTTGCATTTTAGGGCGCCACATTTTAAGGCCGTTTGTTCCGCGAAATTCGGTCAATAATTACGATTTTGACCATTTGGTCGCTTTTAGCGTCCAATGTGGCCCCTAAAAAGGGGTTGGAGGGTGAACCTTAGGTATTAAAAGTCTTGTATATTAGGGCGCCGCCCTATAACGCCGTTTGTTCCGCGAATTTCGGTCAATAATTCCGATTTTGACCATTTGGTCACTTTTACGTCAAATGTGGCCCCTAAAAAGGGGTTGGAGAGTGAACCTTAGAATTTAAATGATCTTGTATTTTAGGGCGCCAACCTATAGCGCCGTGTATTCCGCGAATTTCCATCAATAATTACGATTTTGACGATTAAGTCACTATTAGGGTCCAATATGGCCTCTAAAAAGGGGTTGGAGGGTGAACCTTGGGATTTGAATGATCTTGTATTTTCGGGTGCCACCCTATGACGCCGTTTGTTCCGCGAATTTCCATCAATAATTACGATTTTGATCATTTAGTCACTATTAGGGTCCAATCTGGCCCCTAAATAGGGGTGGAGGTGAACCTTAGGATTTGAATAATCTTGTATTTTAGGGGTGCCATCCTATAACGCCGTGTGTTCGTCGAATTTTGGTCAATAATTACGATTTTGACCGTTTGGTCACTTTTAGGGTCCAATGTGGCCCTTAAAAAGGGGTTGGAGGGTGAACCTTAGGTATTAAAAGTCTTGTATATTAGGGCGCCACCCTATAACGCCGTGTGTTCCGCGAATTACGGCCAACAATTACGATTTTGACCATTTTGTCACATTTAGGGTCCATTGTGGCCTCTAAAAAGGGGTTGGAGGGTGAACCTTAGGATTTAAATGATCTTGTATTTTTGGGCGCCACCCTAAGACGCCGTTTGTTCCGCGATTTCCATCAATAATTACGATTTTGACCATTTTGTCACTTTTAGGGTTCAATCTGGCCCCTAAAAAGGAGTGGGAGGGTGAACCTTAGGATATGAATAATCTTGTAGTTTAGGGCGCCACCCTATAACGCCGTGTGTTCCGCGAATTTCGGTCAATAATTACGATTTTGACCATTTGGTCACTTTTAGGGTCCAATGTGGCCCCAAAAAAGGGTGGGAGGGTAAACCTTAGGATTTGAATAATCTTGTATTTTAGGGTGCCACCCTATAACGCCGTGTGTTCGCCGAATTTCGGTCAATAATTACGATTTTGACCGTTTGGTCACTTTTAGGGTCCAATCTGGCCCCTAAAAAGGGGTGGGAGGGCAAACCTTAGGATTTGAATTATCTTGTATTTTAGGGCGCCATCCTATAACGCCGTGTGTTCGTCGAATTTTGGTCAATAATTCCTATTTTGACCGTTTGGTCACTTTTAGGGTCCAATGTGGCCCCTAAAAAGGGGGTGGGAGGGTGAACCTTAGGATTTGAATAATGTTGCATTTTAGGGCGCCACCCTATGACGCCGTTTCTTCCGCGAATTACGGCCAACAATTACGATTTTGACCATTTGGTCACTTTTAGGGTCCAATGTGGGCCCTAAAAAAAGGGGTTGGAGGGTGAACCTTAGGATTTGAATGATCTTGTATTTTAGGGCGCCACCCTACGACGCCGTTTTTTCCGCGAATTTCCATCAATAATTACGTTTTTGACCATTTGGTCACTTGTAGGGTTGAATCTGGCCCCTAAAAAGGGGTGGGAGGGTGAACCTTAGGATTTGAATAATCTTGTATTTTAGGGCGCCACCCTATAAGGCCGTTTGTTCCGCGAATTTCCATCAATAATTACGATTTTGACCATTTGGTCACTGTTAGGGTCCAATGTGGCCCCTAAAAAGGGGGTGGGTGGGTGAACCTTAGGATTTGAATAGTCCTGTGTCTTAGGGCACCACCCAAGAAGGCCATTTATTTTTCGAATTTCTGCTAAATTTAGAAAGTCGAATAAGGAACTGGGAATAAGTAACGGATTTCACAGCGCTAATGGTTAGATGAATTCCAAATATCGACTGGATCCGATAATTTTTACCGCAACTTGACAAAGTCAAGCTGAGCTATTGCCATCACTTCTCGTCCGTCGGCGTACGTACGTATGCCCGGGCATACGTACGTACGTACACAATTTCCTTTGGCACACCTCGCAGGTCGCATTTATGATCAGATCGCTTTGAAACTTGGTATGCTTGTTTGGGGTGACCTCTAGATGGGAGCTATCGATTTTCTTTGATATCTGCCAATAAATGTTGCCGATGGCAACGACCTTTGCAGAACTTAGTGCGGTTATGCATCAAAATTTCCCTTTGGCACACCTCACAGGTCGCATTTATGATCAGATCGCTTTGAAACTTGGTGTGCTTGTTTGGGGTGACCTCTAGATGGGAGCTGTCAATTTTCTCCAATTTCCGTCAAAACATGTTGCCGCGGCCATCGTAGCTTTGAACTAAGTTTAGTCAGACCTCAATATTTCCCTTCGGCATGCCCTACAGGGCACTTTTATGATCAGATTGCTTTGAAATTTGACATGCTTGTTTGGAGTGACCTCTAGCTGGGAACTATTTATTTTCTTCCATTTCCATCAAAACATGTTGCCGCTGGCAACGACCTTTGAACTTAGTTTAAACAAGTATCAATATATTCCTTTTGCATGCCCTACAGGGCACATTTATGATCAGATCGGTTTGAAACTTTGTATGCTTGTTTTGGGGTTACCTCTAGGTGGGAGCTATTTCCGTCAAAAAATGTTGCCACTGGCAATGACCTTCGATGAACTTAGTGCAGTTATGCATCAATATTTCGCTTTTGACACACCCTGCAGTGCACAGTTTTGACCTTATCACGTTGAAACTTAGTATGCTTGTTTGAGTGAGCTCTAGATGGGGCTATCGATTTTCTTCCATTTCTGTCAAAAACTGTTGCCGCTGGCAACGTTCTTAGAACTTAGTTTGGTCAGACCTTAATATTTCCCTTTGTCAAACCCTTCAGGGCACTTTATGATCGAATTCTTTTGAAACCTGGCATGCTTGTTTGGGGTGACTTCTACATGGGAGCTATTGATTTTCTTCCATTTTCCGTCAAAAAATGTTGCAACTGGCAACGTCCTTTGAACTTAGTTTAGTCAGGGATCAACATATTCCTTTGGCACGCCCTACAGGGCACATTTATGATCAGGATGGTTTGAAACTTGGTATGTTTGTTTGGGGTTACCTCTAGATGGGAGCTATCGATTTTCTTCCATTTCCATCAAAAATAGTTGCCATTGGCAACGACCTCTGATGAACTTAGCAAAAACTTAGTGCATTTAAGCATCAATATTTCCCTTTGACACACCCTGCAGGGCACATTTATGGTTGGATCGCTTGCAAACTTGGTGTGCTTGTGTGGGGTGACATCTATATGGAAGCTGTCGATTTTCTTCCATTTCTGTCAAAAAATGAACTTAGTTTAGTCAGACCTCAATATTTCCCTTTAACACACCGTTCAGGGCACATTTATGATCAGATCACTTTGAAACTTGGTGTGTATGTTCGGGGTGACCTCTAGATGTGAGCTATTGCTTTTGTTTCATTTCCATAAAAAATTATTGTCGTTATCTCCAGCCTTTGAACTAAATGCATTTGTGCATCAACTTATCCCTTTTGCACTCTCTGCAGGGTATATTTATGAATTTCCATAAAAAAAAACCAAAACACATTGCCACAAGCAGTGACCTTCAAACTTAGTGCATTTGTGCATTAACATCTTCCTTTGGCATGCTTCAGAGGGCACATTCATTATCAGGTTGTTTTGAAACTTCATATGCTTAAGCAGGGTGACAAAGATAGGAGCTATTGATTTTCTTTTCATTTCCATCAAAAACTGTTGCTGTTAGCAACAATCTTTGAATTTATTGCATTTGTGTATCAACATTCTTCTTTGACATGGCCTACAGGCCACATTTATCATAGGATTGTTTTTGAACTTGGTGTGCTCATTAGGCAAGACCTTTCGATAAAAGCTATTGATTAGCATTCATTTATGTGAAAAAGTTGCCATTTACGGTAACCTCTGAACATACTGATTTGTGTATCAACATTCTTCCTTTAGCCAGTCTTACAGTTTACATTTAAAAATGCATGGATTACTCTGACGTTGTGCACACACACTACTGTTATGCTGAAATTTCATCAAATAACATTAGTACCAATGATCTTCAATTTTGCCATTTCATTTATAACTTATCAAGTTCAAGTTTATCAAGCTGCGCTACAGTGTCATTGACATTTTCATTGTTGGAAGTTATGCCCTTTAGTCGACTCTTTTCCACCCAATTTTGCAACTTTGAAAATTTGGTGTAGGGGTGATAACTTCAGTTTGTGTTATTGAATCAACACCAAATTTTATCCATAGGTTTTTCTCCCACCACTAAGGTATTGAGACATATATAAAGTCGTGTGAGACAGCTGGGAGAGATATGCCTGGCTCACCCCACCCACGTGACAGCTATCTCAACACACCCTCGTGACAGCCTATAATGGCTTATTAGCATATTTAATGAGTGCAGGACAACTCAATTATCGCGCATTCTTCTGTAAACAAACAACATGGTGTCACGTTTCGGAAATATTAGCAGACGAACGTTTGTCGAATATTTATTTATTGATGTTTAAGGTCACATACTTATGCACAATGGTTACTCGTGACCGTGACAGTTTTACGGGTGGAGGAAGCCGGAGTACCCGGAGAGAACCACCGAGCAACGACGAGCAGCTGCCAGCTCCCCAACATCGTAACTCCGCACTGCAGCACAGGCAGGGTTAGATTTGTTGAAGAACGTTTGTCGAAGAAAATAGAAATAAAAACACAGACCGCAAAACCAAAGGACACTTGACTCTTTTATATGAATTTTTGGGATGAACACTATTACGATTGGAGCGATTTGTTTGAAATTCCCGTCGAATAGTTTGCGAATAGATTGCAGCATTCATAATATGACGTCATCAGAATGTGTTAAATGTTCATTTCGCTACAAATCTTTAAACCCTGTATTGCCGGCGTTGTTACGGTATTTAATTTCGTGGTATACTTTTGTGCGTTCTTTCCAATAAGCAAATCAATTTTTTTTTTTCAGAAATGGACAGGAAAATTGTTCGATATAACTGCACGTGCCCCTGAATTACTTTTGATTACATCAGTGTGTTTTGGTGTGGGGGGGTGGGGGTGTTATTATCCCTGATGGGGTGGGTGTGAGAAGGGAAATCTCACCCTCGGGACTAGATATTTGGCCCAGACACTCGGCAAGCCTCGTGTCTGGCTCAAATATTTTGCCGTCGGGTGAGATTTCCCCATCTCACACCCACCTCCATCAGGGATAATAAGAGTCTCATGTTCGAATTTGGGTTTAGTCCCATCAATTTTGGCTGAGTTTGGCACTTTTTCTATTTTTTCGAATTGGCAAACTTGGTTCGAGTTATTGAAACGACAACAAATTTTGTGCATAGGTTTGTGTCATTAATATGCAGGTCAGGTTCAACATTTTAGTACTGGGAAACTGTTGAATGTCAAAGCAGCTCAAAAGCAATAGCAAATGACATCTTCATCTTATGATGTTGTAAAGAGAAAGTTTGTTCACCTGACTTTGGGGGTTTCATTCAGTCGGTGTGATCATTGTTGATTTGATGATGGGTTGAAGATCCCATGCTAGGCACACAGCACACACCTAAGTCCAGGCATCTCATTTTGGGTAATATTTTTCATGTACAGCTGTGCTCATGGTTGTGGTTGGATGGTGCATGCAACCTCAGTGATCTCCACACAATTTTAACAATCAGCTACGAAAACTCAAACAATATATTAATATATATATATACATGTTCAGAATCATATTACTGAATACTACAAATATAATTAAATTTGGTATCAAGCTGTAAGCTTTAAGCATCCTTATACTTCCTGACTAAAGCAGCACAATAAAAAGCGTAGCCCCCAGTCAGATTCGAACTGACACATTCTCAGCACATTCATGCCAACATGCACTTACCATTATGCTATGGAGATGGAGTAGACCTTTATTCTCATGGTACCTGTAATGAGTTAAAAATTGTGAATGCCAATGTAATTAGAACAGAAAAGACCAAATGCACTTCTTGAACAAACACTACTTTGATAAAAATGTGATCATATTTTGGAATGGCACCATCTTGGATGTATTTTTCCCATTTATTTCTCAAACATCTGACGGGTGAAAATGTTTTGAGCAGTGAACGTCAACAGGATTTGGTTGCCATTCTTCAAATCCATCAGCTCGCCAAATCTCTTCCACCCAATCGACCATCAGGGTACCTCTCTGTTTACGACTAAAAGTTAGGAACGAAAAATTACTGAGCACATATAGATACATATTTTAATGGTAAGTATGGGAGGTTAAATTCACATTTAAGATCTTTCAGTATTTGAATTTTTATAATGGCAGTTTTTAACTTTCAACAATGATAAATTCTGACAAATCAAAATGTTAAAACCACATTAAACATATGTGAAAACAATTCAATTCTGGGAAGAGGACAAATTCAAGTTATTATCTCCATTTGAATTCAGCGACTTAAGACTGAGCCACCATCTCATTTCCGCTATTTATCATGGTTCCAGAGATGGACAAACCATCTACAGGAGACAAGATGAGCACTTCAGTGTTGGCAGTGCTACTTCAACAAGTTCCTGAGCTACAAGGTTCCCCTGACGCAGGGAATAAATAAATAAATTCAGGGATGTGCCCACGCCGGCGACACACGATCATGTTTTTTTTTTTGTTGGTATCCTAAGTTTAGGGAGTCAATCCCATATTTCAGTAAAGTTTGTGCTAGCATGTATTAACTCCCTAAATATGGTGTTCCTACCTTAACCCTTTACCTAACGTAACGGCCAAAACCGGCCAGCGCTATTCTCAAAAATCGCCAATTAATTTTCATTATTTTTTTCATTTTTTGTCTCAAAAACATAGGTTATGACCCCTCGTTGGAACGAGCTCGACGAGCTCGTTCCAACGAGGGGTCATAACCTATGTTTTTGAGACAAAAAATGAAAAAAATTAGTTATTCAAGAATTATTTTTGCAAGTGTCGTCTGCTTTTCAGGTTAGGTAAAGGGTGAAGATAATAATTCACATCAGCCCACGGGCCTGGAAATAACTCACGAATTATTGTTTTGGCTGTGATAATAAAACACAGCACAACTCAAGTTCCCAACCCTGCATGCTTTGCCAGTCACATATATGACAATCTTTTCAAAACAGACTCAACCTAAAGGTTGCCCATTGTATCAACATTAGGGTTTACTATATTCCCTGGGTGTCTAAGAACCGGGAACCGGGAATGAAATTACTCTCAGAACCGGGAATCGGGAAATTTCTCGGGTAACATCAAGTAAATTTAAAGTTATTTTTCTAAGATAAGCATGAAAATCCAAACCCGCTTCAATCTCATCTTTATTTTCAGAATAGCTCTCATCACCTCTACATTCCCCGGCATCAACACCCTCCTCTTCACAGCCGCCACCAGTCTCTTCTGCTTTAGGTATCACTGAACTAAATATTTGAATTAGAAATACCCGCCTTGAAATGTTACACTCGGAAGTGATGCAAATTCCAAAAATAAACAGCTTTGGGAAAATAAATTGTTTCTATAAATGTTTGAAGAATTCTCTTGACATCTTGCATTATTGATGAATATTCCACATAAAAAAGAGGGTGATTTGATTTTTTTTTTTTTTGATGACTTTTGGACCTAAAAAATACAATTTACATTTTGTGTGTTTTTGTATGGAAATCCCTGAAAAATATGTGCACGTGACCGGTACTTCCCTTGCTGTCAATTTTTCTCTCTTATTTGTTGCATGACTCCCTGTTTTGGGGTCAGAAAATGTTGTCTGAAGGGCTATACTTGACAAAGATATTTGAATGCCAAAATTAAAGTGATGCGATCATATTTTGTTTTGCCTGAACGTTATAATGGTCGCCTACGGGAAAATATTTAGTTCCGCGATACCTTTAACTTAAGCAGAGGAAAGGGACTGGTGACGGCTGTGAAGAGGGTGTTGATGTTGAAGGAGGTTGTGAATTATGATACTGTAGTGATTCTGAAAATGAAGACGAGTTTGAACTTTGAATCGGGTGAAGACGATCTTGCTGTTGAAAGAGAGAGAGGGTGAGGGTGGGGGGGGGGGGGATGGGGTCCTCCAGAACTGGTTGAGAGGTACAGTGATTTGTTGAAAATGGCTCGTCAGGAATCAGGACTGTAAAAATTTCAGGTGCGGAAGGGTTGACGAAATCCTACAAAGTTTCAACTCAGAAAACTTCAGTTCAGTACACAAACAGTGCCACGCTTCATTTCCGGTTCCGTGCTGTAGATTTCCCGGGTGTCGGGGTTCTGCTTTCGGATTCCGAATTAACCCTTTACCCAACGTAACGGCCAAAACCGGCCAGCGCTTTTCTCAAAGATCGTCTGTTAATTTTCATTATTTTTTCATTTTTTTGCCTCAAAAACATTGGTTATGACCCCTCCTTGGAACGAGCTCGTCGAGCTCGTTCCAATGAGGGGTCATAACCTATGTTTTTGAGACAAAAAATGAAAAAAATTACACATTATTAAATTGTCCAGTGTATAGGGACAGTCTCGTAAAGCATCTCATCAATATTGCTCTTCGTCAAGCTTTCGGCCTCTTGGCCTTCTTCAAGAACCGTTGATAAATTTGCAAACTACATCTCCGCACTCTACTAAACAACAATGAACATTGAAAAGAAAACTATCACACAGTTTCGTTGGAACGTTTGACGTACGCCGACGTAATACACGACGGGCTGTGAACATGAATGCCAGATTAGCAATATCTCTACGTTATAGCGGGATTATAATAAAACTGCAATGTTCTTGCTTCGGAATCCTAGCAACCAGCCCTTTGCGTAGCACTGCCAGAAGGAAAACTAAATTAATACCTTATTAAACCCAATAGAGGGAATCCAGATGGAAAAAAAGGGGGGGGGGGGGGCGTGGATGGGACACATATACATGTGGGAGGGGTGGTGGTTAGTAAAGGGCTGAAAAATACATGCCGTGGCGTGGGTACAACCCCTACGGGACAAATTACCTAATAATCCGATACAGACCATTACCCCGGGCCTCAGCAGTATAATATTATCTAATAATTAAAGTACGACCACTGCGGACGGGGCGAAATACACCAGTGGGCACCACATCCACGCATATTATAAAAATACGAACCGCCACGGCACCAAGCGAACCACCATAAATGAAGCAGAGCTAAATCCCGGCGCTCCATGGATGGAAACCACAGCGGTCTAGCTACAATCGCGTCCGGGGGCAAAACGCCCACTAGCGGGCCCCACCCACCCACGACGGCTGGACTACAACTTTATATACATAAAACGAGGTAGCTCTAGGCTAAACTTGGCAGAAAGTAGTGGCACATTTACGTAGGGGTAGTAAAACGTGCCTCCTAACCAAGATAATATGTGAGTTCCTCATTACAGTGCATAGATGTGGATGTCATCATTACCGGTGATTAGTGTCCGATCCAATGACATCCACATCCATACGGCTATTACATACAAAGTACATATCCTATACATCAGTAAATACTGAAAATTTAAATACAGTGGCATATGCAAAACCACGATCAGGGCAAATAACAAGTAATCCATACCATGATAAACTCTCAACCTCAGCACGAACACACACTACCCTAGGCCCAACCGAGCTCAAAGCCCAGTTAGGTCAATGGCGGTGAGTGGTCCCACGGAGACCAGCGCAAGGAAGTCTTGTGCTAAAGAAAAACTAAAATAAACTATAGCAAAAATCCTACAAGATCGCTATCCTAATAACATCTAATAATTAACTATATAGACATAAGCCGTGGTAATTACAGTCTAAGCTAAGTTTGGGCCGGACGCCATAATCTTTATAGGGGAGGTGGGGGTGGGGCGGGAAGGGGTGGGGTGAGTAGTTATGGAATAATTTAAATGTCCTAACCAAAGAATTTATATAGTTTACCTCTATAAAATACGCAAATGAGGACCCCATCATAATCGGCTCCTTAAGTCGGTTCCAATGATGTCCACATTAGAATGGCTAGGACCACCTATGTATATGTATTAAACAGTAAATAACTGAAATTAAATATAGCGGTACAACCCCTACAGGACATGTTACTACATATTCGATGCAGGCCACCACCTTAAGCCCCAGTACGATCACCCACCACAACCGACCCAGACTGGCTAAACACCCAGCTAGTCCTAAGGCAGTGAGTGATCCCACTGGGACCAGCTAAAGGGGTCCAGAAATATAGCAAAACTGAAATGGAAATTATAAATAAATAATAGAAGATTAATACTATTCAATTAACCAAAAGCCGAGGCCCCATAGACTAAACTAAAATATATTAAGGGTAGGTCGGTTACCACATATGACTATAGGGTTGGAAATAAAAGTAGAACCAGGATATTATATACACATGAGTAACTCAATATCCATCACAAACGTGGACACCATCATAACCGGCTCCTTGAGTCGGTTCCAATAGTATCCACATTAGCAAAGCTGTAATTTCCCGAACATAATACAACACCCGTGAATAAATATTTTAAAATAACAGTTAAGAATCGAAAATTCATGCAGATTTGGACATCATTAGAGCCGGCTTTTCAAACCGGTCCCAAATGATGTCCAAACCGGCAGGAGAAACGGAGTCCCACGCAAAGGACCTACAATAGAGATGGACGGAAGAGATATTACGCACCGGGACAGAGTTATTGGTCTTGGTGTTAAAGCCGTTCCCACTGAACGTCCCTAAACGCCGTATCCATATATCTTCTCTAACGAGACGTTCCTGTTTCCCCCCGCTCACCACCTCCATAACAGATATCTCCACGTCCTCTGTACCCTGATGTCCTGTGGAATTGAAATGTGCATACGACGGTCTATCGCTATGAAGTCTAATATCTGCGAGATGCTCTTTCAGCCGTTCACTCAAAGAACGCTTGGTTTCACCAACATATACCGCAGTTCCACATTTCTTGCATCCCAGGTTATACACTATATTATGAGAATGGCAGTTTATATCTTGCTTTACTTGGAACAATGAAGTTTTATATGTATTGGTAGTATCCTGGAGCCGAATTTTCTCACAGACTTTGCATCCATTCATACAGGTAGTTACTGGAATATCGATTGATCTAGCTGTTTTGCAGTGTACCAGGATGTCACAGATATTCCTATCTCTTCTGTACGCTATCAAAGGCGGTGAAGCAAATACTTTCCTCATTTTGTCTGACTCATGGAGGACGGGCATGTACTTTCTTGCAATATGCCCGATGTTGGGTAAAACCGAAGAAAAAGTTGTTACAAGCGGAACCCTGTCATTATTCTTGGTCCTATTCTCACCCCTTTTCTGGAGTAGTGAGTCTCTATGTAATATGTCCACCTTTTGTAGTTGCCGCTCAATGAATTTCCCACTGTAACCTCTCTTTCACAGTTGGATCTTCAGTTGCTTCCGGTTTCTATGGTAGTCCGCATCTCTCTCGCATATGCGTCCGATCCGTACTCCGAGTCCGTAGACGACTGATCGTTTGGTGTGGGCTGGGTGATCGGACTTACTGTTCAGATAGAGCATCCAGTCTGTGGGTTTTATATAAAGGTCTGTATATAAATTGCCATCTTCCCCGATTTTAACGTATGTGTCTAAAAACTCTATCTTGTCCTCACTATACCGCAACTCGACCTTAATATTAGGGTGTATTGAGTTGGCATGCCTTGCGAATTCTTCTAGAGTCTCTCCCCCTGCTGTCCACACACCAAATCCATCATCAATGAACCTTTTGTAGAAAAATGGCTTGTGTGCGAATGTCTCTAACTTCTCATCCCACTTCCGCATGTAACAACATGCAAAGTTTCTTCCAAGCCGCGACCCTATTGCTACACCATTCTCCTGTATATAATGCTTATCACCGAAACTGAAGTTGTTATTATCCAGTACTGTCTGTATCATGTTAATGACATGGTTCGTTGGAATTATGGGAGAAGATCTTGCTTCAAGTGCCTCTCTACACGCTGCAATACCTGCGTCTCTAGGGACCGATGGGTACAACTTGCAGACGTCGAAACAGAATAGGATAGCATCCCGTGGTACTCTGCCTTTTAGAATGTTAAGTTTGTTTATGAAATCCGTTGTATCTCTTATATAACTTGGTGTTCTGTTAACAAATTCTTCCAGCTCAAATTCTGCCACTTCCGCTATCCTTTCAGTCGGTGTGTTTGTCCCACTCACTATGGTTCTGTGTGGAGCATTTTCCTTGTGCAGTTTGGGATTTCCTTTCAGTTTGCCAGATGTCGGAAATTACGGCGTCATATACCCCTTAAGTTCGGTCGATATTGCACCTTCCCTGCTCAGTCTGTTCAACATTGTTTTAACCCGCTTCGTTGATCTTTCAGTCAAATCTTCATTCTGTTTCGAGTAAGAAGTACTCTGTTCCATTTCATCACATAATTTGTTGATATAGTTCTGCCTATCTTCTATCACTATCCCTGATCCTTTATCAGCTGGCCTTATTATAATGTTGTCGTTGTTCATTAATTCGCTGATAGCCTTTCTCTCGGCTACATTAATGTTTGATTTAACGTGAGTTCGTAGGCTAGATGCAATGTCATTTTTGACGAGTGTTATATAATTGTCGAGTGCCAAATCTCGTTTCGCGGGAGGTGTGAAGTAACTTTCTTTCTTAACCTTAAACCGCTCTTCGGGTAAATTAGGATCAGGTCTACCCTTATCGGGGTATTCATAGTAATACTCCCTGAGTCTCATTCGCCGTTCCCACTCAAGTAAGTCAGTCTGAAGCTTACATCGATCGATCCGATTTCTCACAGGAATAAACTTAAAGCCCTTGGCCAGCAGGGAATTCTGTGCATCGGTTAACTTATGGGACGATATGTTGATCACTGTGGTGTCTGTGCGTTTCCTGTGTTTTCTCTTTGAGTCAATAGGAACTAGTTTCGTGCTGTTTTTATCTACATAAGTACCTTCATTGTTAGATTGTACGGGTTCTGGGGGGTGTTGGTCATTCGTCTTACCTGTACATGATGTCATGGTAAACCCGTCGAAGAGGACAGTCTCGTAAAGCATCTCATCAATATTGCTCTTCGTCAAGCTTTCGGCCTCTTGGCCTTCTTCAAGGACCGTTGATAAATTTGCAAACTACATCTCCGCACTCTACTAAACAACAATGAACAATGAAAAGAAAACTATCACACAGTTTCGTTGGAACGTTTGACGTACGCCGACGTAATATACCACGGGCTGTGAACATGAATGCCAGATTAGCAATATCTCTACGTTATAGCGGGATTATAATAAAACTGCAATGTTCTTGCTTCGGAATCCTAGCAACCAGCCCTTTGCGTAGCACTGCCAGAAGGAAAACTAAATTAATACCTTATTAAACCCAATAGAGGGAATCCAGATGGAAAAAAAAAAAGGGGGGGGGGGGCGTGGATGGGACACATATACATGTGGGAGGGGTGGTGGTTAGTAAAGGGCTGAAAAATACATGCCGTGGCGTGGGTACACCCCCTACGGGACAAATTACCTAATAATCCGATACAGACCATTACCCCGGGCCTCAGCAGTATAATATTATCTAATAATTAAAGTACGACCACCGCGGACGGGGCGAAATACACCAGTGGGCACCACATCCACGCATATTATAAAAATACGAACCGCCACGGCACCAAGCGAACCACCATAAATGAAGCAGAGCTAAATCCCGGCACTCCATGGATGGAAACCACAGCGGTCTAGCTACAATCGCGTCCGGGGGCAAAACGCCCACTAGCGGGCCCCACCCACCCACCCACCCACCCACGACGGCTGGACTACAACTTTATACACTCTAAAATCGGATGGGTTAAAAATCAACCCAAATCGACTGGGTTGAGTGAATATGAACCCAAAGTGGGTTCATATTCACTCAACCCAGTCGATTTGGGTTGATTTTTAACCCAACCGATTTAGAGTGTATACATAAAACGAGGTAGCTCTAGGCTAAACTTGGCAGAAAGTAGTGGCACATTTACGTAGGGAAGGGGGTGAGGTAGTAAAACGTGCCTCCTAACCAAGATAATATGTGAGTTCCTCATTACAGTGCATAGATGTGGATGTCATCATTACCGGTGATTAGTGTCCGATCCAATGACATCCACATCCATACGGCTATTACATACAAAGTACATATCCTATACATCAGTAAATACTGAAAATTTAAATACAGTGGCATATGCAAAACCACGATCAGGGCAAATAACAAGTAATCCATACCATGATAAACTCTCAACCTCAGTACGAACACACACCACCCTAGGCCCAACCGAGCTCAAAGCCCAGTTAGGTCAATGGCGGTGAGTGGTCCCACGGAGACCAGCGCAAGGAAGTCTTGTGCTAAAGAAAAACTAAAATAAACTATAGCAAAAATCCTACAAGATAGCTATCCTAATAACATCTAATAATTAACTATATACACATAAGCCGTGGTAATTACAGTCTAAGCTAAGTTTGGGCCGGACGCCATAATCTTTATAGGGGAGGTGGGGTGGGGCGGGAAGGGGTGGGGTGGGTAGTTATGGAATAATTTAAATGTCCTAACCAAAGAATTTATATAGTTTACCTCTATAAAATACGCAAATGAGGACCCCATCATAATCGGCTCCTTAAGTCGGTTCCAATGATGTCCACATTAGAATGGCTAGGACCACCTATGTATATGTATTAAACAGTAAATAACTGAAATTAAATATAGTGGTACAACCCCTACAGAACATGTTACTACATATTCGATGCAGGCCACCACCTTAAGCCCCAGTACGATCACCCACCACAACCGACCCAGACTGGCTAAACACCCAGCTAGTCCTAAGGCAGTGAGTGATCCCACTGGGACCAGCTAAAGGGGTCCAGAAATATAGCAAAACTGAAATGGAAATTATAAATAAATAATAGAAGATTAATACTATTCAATTAACCAAAAGCCGAGGCCCCATAGACTAAACTAAAATATATTAAGGGTAGGTCGGTTACCACATATGACTATAGGGTTGGAAATAAAAGTAGAACCAGGATATTATATACACATGAGTAACTCAATATCCATCACAAACGTGGACACCATCATAACCGGCTCCTTGAGTCGGTTCCAATAGTATCCACATTAGCAAAGCTGTAATTTCCCGAACATAATACAACACCCGTGAATAAATATTTTAAAATAACAGTTAAGAATCGAAAATTCATGCAGATTTGGACATCATTAGAGCCGGCTTTTCAAACCGGTCCCAAATGATGTCCAAACCGGCAGGAGAAACGGAGTCCCACGCAAAGGACCTACAATAGAGATGGACGGAAGAGATATTACGCACCGGGACAGAGTTATTGGTCTTGGTGTTAAAGCCGTTCCCACTGAACGTCCCTAAACGCCGTATCCATATATCTTCTCTAACGAGACGTTCCTGTTTCCCCCCGCTCACCACCTCCATAACAGATATCTCCACGTCCTCTGTACCCTGATGTCCTGTGGAATTGAAATGTGCATACGACGGTCTATCGCTATGAAGTCTAATATCTGCGAGATGCTCTTTCAGCCGTTCACTCAAAGAACGCTTGGTTTCACCAACATATACCGCAGTTCCACATTTCTTGCATCCCAGGTTATACACTATATTATGAGAATGGCAGTTTATATCTTGCTTTACTTGGAACAATGAAGTTTTATATGTATTGGTAGTATCCTGGAGCCGAATTTTCTCACAGACTTTGCATCCATTCATACAGGTAGTTACTGGAATATCGATTGATCTAGCTGTTTTGCAGTGTACCAGGATGTCACAGATATTCCTATCTCTTCTGTACGCTATCAAAGGCGGTGAAGCAAATACTTTCCTCATTTTGTCTGACTCATGGAGGACGGGCATGTACTTTCTTGCAATATGCCCGATGTTGGGTAAAACCGAAGAAAAAGTTGTTACAAGCGGAACCCTGTCATTATTCTTGGTCCTATTCTCACCCCTTTTCTGGAGTAGTGAGTCTCTATGTAATATGTCCACCTTTTGTAGTTGCCGCTCAATGAATTTCCCACTGTAACCTCTCTTTCACAGTTGGATCTTCAGTTGCTTCCGGTTTCTATGGTAGTCCGCATCTCTCTCGCATATGCGTCTGATCCGTACTCCGAGTCCGTAGACGACTGATCGTTTGGTGTGGGCTGGGTGATCGGACTTACTGTTCAGATAGAGCATCCAGTCTGTGGGTTTTATATAAAGGTCTGTATATAAATTGCCATCTTCCCCGATTTTAACGTATGTGTCTAAAAACTCTATCTTGTCCTCACTATACCGCAACTCGACCTTAATATTAGGGTGTATTGAGTTGGCATGCCTTGCGAATTCTTCTAGAGTCTCTCCCCCTGCTGTCCACACACCAAATCCATCATCAATGAACCTTTTGTAGAAAAATGGCTTGTGTGCGAATGTCTCTAACTTCTCATCCCACTTCCGCATGTAACAACATGCAAAGTTTCTTCCAAGCCGCGACCCTATTGCTACACCATTCTCCTGTATATAATGCTTATCACCGAAACTGAAGTTGTTATTATCCAGTACTGTCTGTATCATGTTAATGACATGGTTCGTTGGAATTATGGGAGAAGATCTTGCTTCAAGTGCCTCTCTACACGCTGCAATACCTGCGTCTCTAGGGACCGATGGGTACAACTTGCAGACGTCGAAACAGAATAGGATAGCATCCCGTGGTACTCTGCCTTTTAGAATGTTAAGTTTGTTTATGAAATCCGTTGTATCTCTTATATAACTTGGTGTTCTGTTAACAAATTCTTCCAGCTCAAATTCTGCCACTTCCGCTATCCTTTCAGTCGGTGTGTTTGTCCCACTCACTATGGTTCTGTGTGGAGCATTTTCCTTGTGCAGTTTGGGATTTCCTTTCAGTTTGCCAGATGTCGGAAATTACGGCGTCATATACCCCTTAAGTTCGGTCGATATTGCACCTTCCCTGCTCAGTCTGTTCAACATTGTTTTAACCCGCTTCGTTGATCTTTCAGTCAAATCTTCATTCTGTTTCGAGTAAGAAGTACTCTGTTCCATTTCATCACATAATTTGTTGATATAGTTCTGCCTATCTTCTATCACTATCCCTGATCCTTTATCAGCTGGCCTTATTATAATGTTGTCGTTGTTCATTAATTCGCTGATAGCCTTTCTCTCGGCTACATTAATGTTTGATTTAACGTGAGTTCGTAGGCTAGATGCAATGTCATTTTTGACGAGTGTTATATAATTGTCGAGTGCCAAATCTCGTTTCGCGGGAGGTGTGAAGTAACTTTCTTTCTTAACCTTAAACCGCTCTTCGGGTAAATTAGGATCAGGTCTACCCTTATCGGGGTATTCATAGTAATACTCCCTGAGTCTCATTCGCCGTTCCCACTCAAGTAAGTCAGTCTGAAGCTTACATCGATCGATCCGATTTCTCACAGGAATAAACTTAAAGCCCTTGGCCAGCAGGGAATTCTGTGCATCGGTTAACTTATGGGACGATATGTTGATCACTGTGGTGTCTGTGCGTTTCCTGTGTTTTCTCTTTGAGTCAATAGGAACTAGTTTCGTGCTGTTTTTATCTACATAAGTACCTTCATTGTTAGATTGTACGGGTTCTGGGGGGTGTTGGTCATTCGTCTTACCTGTACATGATGTCATGGTAAACCCGTCGAAGAGGACAGTCTCGTAAAGCATCTCATCAATATTGCTCTTCGTCAAGCTTTCGGCCTCTTGGCCTTCTTCAAGGACCGTTGATAAATTTGCAAACTACATCTCCGCACTCTACTAAACAACAATGAACAATGAAAAGAAAACTATCACACAGTTTCGTTGGAACGTTTGACGTACGCCGACGTAATATACCACGGGCTGTGAACATGAATGCCAGATTAGCAATATCTCTACGTTATAGCGGGATTATAATAAAACTGCAATGTTCTTGCTTCGGAATCCTAGCAACCAGCCCTTTGCGTAGCACTGCCAGAAGGAAAACTAAATTAATACCTTATTAAACCCAATAGAGGGAATCCAGATGGAAAAAAAAAAGGGGGGGGGGCGTGGATGGGACACATATACATGTGGGAGGGGTGGTGGTTAGTAAAGGGCTGAAAAATACATGCCGTGGCGTGGGTACACCCCCTACGGGACAAATTACCTAATAATCCGATACAGACCATTACCCCGGGCCTCAGCAGTATAATATTATCTAATAATTAAAGTACGACCACTGCGGACGGGGCGAAATACACCAGTGGGCACCACATCCACGCATATTATAAAAATACGAACCGCCACGGCACCAAGCGAACCACCATAAATGAAGCAGAGCTAAATCCCGGCACTCCATGGATGGAAACCACAGCGGTCTAGCTACAATCGCGTCCGGGGGCAAAACGCCCACTAGCGGGCCCCACCCACCCACCCACCCACCCACGACGGCTGGACTACAACTTTATACACTCTAAAATCGGATGGGTTAAAAATCAACCCAAATCGACTGGGTTGAGTGAATATGAACCCAAAGTGGGTTCATATTCACTCAACCCAGTCGATTTGGGTTGATTTTTAACCCAACCGATTTAGAGTGTATACATAAAACGAGGTAGCTCTAGGCTAAACTTGGCAGAAAGTAGTGGCACATTTACGTAGGGAAGGGGGTGAGGTAGTAAAACGTGCCTCCTAACCAAGATAATATGTGAGTTCCTCATTACAGTGCATAGATGTGGATGTCATCATTACCGGTGATTAGTGTCCGATCCAATGACATCCACATCCATACGGCTATTACATACAAAGTACATATCCTATACATCAGTAAATACTGAAAATTTAAATACAGTGGCATATGCAAAACCACGATCAGGGCAAATAACAAGTAATCCATACCATGATAAACTCTCAACCTCAGTACGAACACACACCACCCTAGGCCCAACCGAGCTCAAAGCCCAGTTAGGTCAATGGCGGTGAGTGGTCCCACGGAGACCAGCGCAAGGAAGTCTTGTGCTAAAGAAAAACTAAAATAAACTATAGCAAAAATCCTACAAGATAGCTATCCTAATAACATCTAATAATTAACTATATACACATAAGCCGTGGTAATTACAGTCTAAGCTAAGTTTGGGCCGGACGCCATAATCTTTATAGGGGAGGTGGGGTGGGGCGGGAAGGGGTGGGGTGGGTAGTTATGGAATAATTTAAATGTCCTAACCAAAGAATTTATATAGTTTACCTCTATAAAATACGCAAATGAGGACCCCATCATAATCGGCTCCTTAAGTCGGTTCCAATGATGTCCACATTAGAATGGCTAGGACCACCTATGTATATGTATTAAACAGTAAATAACTGAAATTAAATATAGTGGTACAACCCCTACAGGACATGTTACTACATATTCGATGCAGGCCACCACCTTAAGCCCCAGTACGATCACCCACCACAACCGACCCAGACTGGCTAAACACCCAGCTAGTCCTAAGGCAGTGAGTGATCCCACTGGGACCAGCTAAAGGGGTCCAGAAATATAGCAAAACTGAAATGGAAATTATAAATAAATAATAGAAGATTAATACTATTCAATTAACCAAAAGCCGAGGCCCCATAGACTAAACTAAAATATATTAAGGGTAGGTCGGTTACCACATATGACTATAGGGTTGGAAATAAAAGTAGAACCAGGATATTATATACACATGAGTAACTCAATATCCATCACAAACGTGGACACCATCATAACCGGCTCCTTGAGTCGGTTCCAATAGTATCCACATTAGCAAAGCTGTAATTTCCCGAACATAATACAACACCCGTGAATAAATATTTTAAAATAACAGTTAAGAATCGAAAATTCATGCAGATTTGGACATCATTAGAGCCGGCTTTTCAAACCGGTCCCAAATGATGTCCAAACCGGCAGGAGAAACGGAGTCCCACGCAAAGGACCTACAATAGAGATGGACGGAAGAGATATTACGCTACCGGGACAGAGTTATTGGTCTTGGTGTTAAAGCCGTTCCCACTGTACGTCCCTAAACGCCGTATCCATATATCTTCTCTAACGAGACGTTCCTGTTTCCCCCCGCTCAACACCTCCATAACAGATATCTCCACGTCCTCTGTACCCTGATGTCCTGTGGAATTGAAATGTGCATACGACGGTCTATCGCTATGAAGTCTAATATCTGCGAGATGCTCTTTCACCCGTTCACTCAAAGAACGCTTGGTTTCACCAACATATACCGCAGTTCCACATTTCTTGCATCCCAGGCTATACACTATATTATGAGAATGGCAGTTTATGTCTTGCTTTACTTGGAACAATGAAGTTTTATATGTATTGGTAGTATCCTGGAGCCGAATTTTCTCACAGACTTTGCATCCATTCATACAGGTAGTTACTGGAATATCGATTGATCTGTTTGATTAACTGTTTTGCAGTGTACCAGCATGTCACAGATATTCCTATCTCTTCTGTACGCTATCAAAGGCGGTGAAGCAAATACTTTCCTCATTTTGTCTGACTCATGGAGGACGGGCATGTACTTTCTTGCAATATGCCCGATGTTGGGTAAAACCGAAGAAAAAGTTGTTACAAGCGGAACCCTGTCATTATTCTTGGTCCTATTCTCACCCCTTTTCTGGAGTAGTGAGTCTCTATGTAATATGTCCACCTTTTGTAGTTGCCGCTCAATGAATTTCCCACTGTAACCTCTCTTTCGCAGTTGGATCTTCAGTTGCTTCCGGTTTCTATGGTAGTCCGCATCTCTCTCGCATATGCGTCTGATCCGTACTCCGAGTCCGTAGACGACTGATCGTTTGGTGTGGGCTGGGTGATCGGACTTACTGTTCAGATAGAGCATCCGGTCTGTGGGTTTTATATAAAGGTCTGTATATAAATTGCCATCTTCCCCGATTTTAACGTATGTGTCTAAAAACTTTATCTTGTCCTCACTATACCGCAACTCGACCTTAATATTAGGGTGTATTGAGTTGGCATGCCTTGCGAATTCTTCTAGAGTCTATACCCCTGCTGTCCACACACCAAATCCATCATCAATGAACCTTTTGTAGAAAAATGGCTTGTGTGCGAATGTCTCTAACTTCTCATCCCACTTCCGCATGTAACAACATGCAAAGTTTCTTCCAAGCCGCGACCCTATTGCTACACCATTCTCCTGTATATAATGCTTATCACCGAAACTGAAGTTGTTATTATCCAGTACTGTCTGTATCATGTTAATGACATGGTTCGTTGGAATTATGGGAGAAGATCTTGCTTCAAGTGCCTCTCTACACGCTGCAATACCTGCGTCTCTAGGGACCGACGGGTAGTTCTGTGCACTTCCAAGTTCCGCATCGTAACTATTTAAAGAGTGTTCACATCAATTTAATGGTTGAGAGTTTATCATGGTATGGATTACTTGTTATTTGCCCTGATCGTGGTTTTGCATATGCCACTGTATTTAAATTTTCAGTATTTACTGATGTATAGGATATGTACTTTGTATGTAATAGCCGTATGGATGTGGATGTCATTGGATCGGACACTAGTCACCGGTAATGATGACATCCACATCTATGCACTGTAATGAGGAACTCACATATTATCTTGGTTAGGAGGCACGTTTTACTACCCCTACGTAAATGTGCCACTACTTTCTGCCAAGTTTGGCCTAGAGCTACCTCGTTTTATGTATATAAAGTTGTAGTCCAGCCGTCGTGGGTGGGTGGGGCCCGCTAGTGGGCGTTTTGCCCCCGGACGCGATTGTAGCTAGACCGCTGTGGTTTCCATCCATGGAGCGCCGGGATTTAGCTCTGCTTCATTTATGGTGGTTCGCTTGGTGCCGTGGCGGTTCGTATTTTTATAATATGCGTGGATGTGGTGCCCACTGGTGTATTTCGCCCCGTCCGCGGTGGTCGTACTTTAATTATTAGATAATATGATACTGCTGAGGCCCGGGGTAATGGTCTGTATCGGATTATTAGGTAATTTGTCCCGTAGGGGTTGTACCCACGCCACGGCATGTATTTTTCAGCCCTTTACTAACCACCACCCCTCTCACATGTATATGTGTCCCATCCACGCCCCCCCCCCCCCTTTTTTTTTCTCCATCTGGATTCCCTCTATTGGGTTTAATAAGGTATTAATTTAGTTTTCCTTCTGGCAGTGCTACGCAAAGGGCTGGTTGCTAGGATTCCGAAGCAAGAACATTGCAGTTTTATTATAATCCCGCTATAACGTAGAGATATTGCTAATCTGGCATTCATGTTCACAGCCCGTCGTGTATTACGTCGGCGTACGTCAAATGTTCCAACGAAACTGTGTGATAGTTTTCTTTTCAATGTTCATTGTTGTTTAGTAGAGTGCGGAGATGTAGTTTGCAAATTTATCAACGGTCCTTGAAGAAGGCCAAGAGGCCGAAAGCTTGACGAAGAGCAATATTGATGAGATGAAAAAAATTAGTTCAAGAATTTTTTTTTGCAAGTGTCGTCTGCTTTTCATGTTAGGTAAAGGGTTAAACCCTAATCAACATATGACCAGAGTGTCATGCTGTTTACAGTACAGTCGTCATGCACTGATCATAAGCCATGCGTGCGCAGCAATGCCTACACATGCGTTTACGAGGTAATTAAATTGATCATTAGGAAAATTTCAGTTGATAAAGCACCGGGTTGTACCCAGTGCTTCATTAGATAAATTTTTGATGTTTATTCCAATAGTTAGTGTTTGGAATCTAATATTATTGCACCTGTGAAAATATTTCCAACCTACTGGAAAGAGACCCACCGTCCGTACTGTACATTCTTTAACCCTTTTCCTAACATGAAAAGCAGACGACACTTGCAAAAAAAATTCTTGAATAACTAATTTTTTTCATTTTTTGTCTCAAAAACATTGGATATGACCCCTCATTGGAACGAGCTCGACGAGCTCGTTCCAACGAGGGGTCATAATCTATGTTTTTGAGACAAAAAAATTAAAAATAATGAAAATCAATTGGCGATTTTTGAGAATAGCGATGGCCGGTTTTGGACGTTACGTTGGGTAAAGGGTTAAATAACAGAATTTTCATCAAAATAAATAGCAACAACTAACGTGGGAACTTGCCGCCAAGGTAACGTGGGATCTTACCATGGTAACGTGGGATCTTGCCATGGTAACTTGAGCTCTTGCCATGGTAACGTGGGCTCTTGCCATGGTAAGATCACATGTTAGTTTTTGCTATTTATTTCGTCTCCGAGTATTGGGAGGAGAGAAGAAGAGTGGAAATAGGGAGGCAGTTGGGAGTGCAGGTGTAACCAAGCAAGGCCTTCTCGCCCGAGAACCGCGATAAATCAGTGGCCAAGCTACCAAAGTGTTATTATTATTATTATTATCAGTTGCATGGGTGAATGAAAAGGAGAATGACAACGTAGAACATCTCGGCCGGCCAAAGTATTATTATCTTGATATTTGTGAGAACAGTTTTCACAACCGTATGATTATATATTTAAAATAATAAGCAAAGAGTGAAAAATACTACATAAAACAGGTAATTCCGGTAATTCTGGGTAATTCCGATGTTTAGGAGGACAACTCAGAACTATAAGGCAGGAAATTTGTTACAAAAAATCTCGAAATATATCGCGCAGTTTGTTTTGAATTAGGTGTCGGGAATTTAATTTCATTACCTGTTTACAAAGTCGTCCCGAAACGAAACGAAACAAAATTAGACGAGTCAGTGTGGTACATTTTTTATGCGAAATTTAAAGAAGGTTATGGATCATTTCTACAAAAGGAAAGTACTTTATTTTATCAACCTACCATTACACTTTATGTGGCCAAAATTTAATTTTGATTGTCACTCCCTGTCCATAAGAAACATTCCAATCTTTGGACCAACTTGAATGGCCAATAACAGGTCAGCAGTCCTAACGACATGCGTACTGGAATCAAAGACAAAACAAGAAAATTCCAGAACTTTTGTGACATTTTTCAAAATGTTAAGAATTTTGTATCTTCTGTGCATTTTTTTTATGTTCCTCAGTGTGAGTAACATACAAAAACACATTTCTACGGCAGCGTTCTGACGCCAGTTGATGTATTTTTTTTTACCTGTGCTAAGTTGTTATAACAAGTTAACTAACTTGTTATAACAACTTAGTAACTTGTTATAACAACTTAGCTAACTTGTTATAACAACATAGCTTAACTTGTTATAACAACTTAGCTTAACTTGTTATAACAACTCAGCTAACTTGTTATAACAACTTAGCTATCTTGTTATAACAACTTAGTAACTTGTTATAACAACTTAGCTAACTTGTTATAACAACTTAGCTAAGTTGTTATAACAACATCGCTAACTTGTTATAACAACTTAGCTTAACTTGTTATAACAACTTAGCTAACTTGTTATATCAACTTAGCTAACTTGTTATAACAACTTAGTAACTTGTTATAACAACTTAGCTAACTTGTTATAACAACTTAGCTATCTTGTTATAACAACTTAGCTATCTTTTTAATCATTGACCCCTAGGTCAGTTTGTCCCTTCCTTGGGGCTGAGAGTAATTGGTCAAAATGCGTTTAACCCTTTACATAAACGGCCAGCACTGTACACAAAAATCGCTATTCCGTCTTTTTTATATTTACATTTTATGCTTCCAAAACATAGGTTATGACCCCCTCATTCGAACGATCGCGTTGCGCTCATTCCAATGAGGGGTAACACCCTGTGTTTTGGACGCAAAAAATGAAAATTTTTAGTTACACGAGAATTTTTTTGACGAGTATCGTCTGCTACTAGCGTTAGATAATGGGTTAATGGGGGTGGGGGTGGGGGGGGAGGCTCAGTTGGTAGAGGTGTAGGCTGCAAGCCGAGAGGTCCTCGGTTCGAATCCCACCTGCGGCAACCGCGTTGTGTCCTTGGGCAAGACACTTCACCCCCATTGCTCGCGTGGGGGCACGGTGACGTGTACTAAGGCGGAGTGCACGTCGATGGTGCACCTGTCTTCAACCAATGCTAACCCTGCTTGTGTGGAGTTGGTATGTTGGGGAGTTGACAGTTGCTCGCCGTTGCTTGGTGGTTCTCTCCGAATACTCCGGCTTCCTCCACCCGTAAAACTGTCACGGTCATGGTTAGCCATTGTGCAGAAATATGTGACCTTAAACACCAATAAATAAATTACCGGATATTTTGGTGTTGATGGGTGGCCTCAACCGCCCGAATCGCACCACATTTACGGGCCCTACTAAGGCCCCAAAAAGGGCCAGTTACGAAATATCACCAAAGCAGGTTAAAATCACGGGATATTTTGGTGTTGGTGGGTGGCCCCGAAGAATAAAGAAGATTGACACCTCAACCGCCCCAATCGGACCACATTTAGGGGCCCTACTAAGGCCCCAAAAAGGGCCAGTTACAAAATATCACCAAAGCAAGTTAAAATCACGGGATACTTTGGTGTTGATGGGTGGCCCCCGAGGAATAAAGAAGACTGACACCTCAACCACCCCAATCGGACCACATTTAGGGGCCCTACTAAGGCCTCAAAAAGACCAGTACAAAATATCACCAAAGCAGGTTAAAATCACGGGATATTGTGGTGTTGATGGGTGGCGCCCGAGGAATAAAGAAGATTGACACCTCAACCGCCCCAATCGCACAACATTTAGGGGCCCTACTAAGGCCCTAAAAAGGGCCAGTTTAAAAATATCACTAAAGCAGGTTAAAATCACGGGATATTTTGGTGTTGCTGGGTGGCCCCCGAGGAACAAAGAAGATTGACACCTCAACCGCCCCAATCGGACCACATTTAGGGGCCCTACTAAGGTCCCAAAAAGTGCCAGTTACAAAATATCACCAAAGCAGGTTAAAATCACGGGATATTTTGATGCTGATGGGTGGCCCCAGAGGAATAAAGAAGATTGACACCTCAACCGCCCCAATCGGACCACATTTAGGGGCCCTACAAAGGCCCCAAAAAGGGCCAGTTACAAAATATCACCAAAGCAGGTTAAAATCACGGGATATTTTGGTGTTGATGGGTGGCCCCGAGGAATAAAGAAGATTGACACCTCAACCGCCCCAATCGGACCATATTTAGGGGCCCTACTAAGGCCCCAAAATGGGCCAGTTACAAAATATCACCAAAGCAAGTTAAAATCACGGGATATTTTGGTGTTGATGGGTGGCCCCCGAGGAATAAACAAGACTGACACCTCAACCACCCCAATCGGACCACATTTTGGGGCCCTACTAAGGCCTCAAAAAAGGCCAGTTACAAAATATCACCAAAGCAGGTTAACATCACGGGATATTTTGGTGTTGATGGGTGGCCCCCGAGAAATAAAGAAGATTGACACCTCAACCGCCCCAATCGGACCACATTTAGGGGCCTACTAAGGCCTCAAAAAGGGCCAGTTACAAAATATCACCAAAGCAGGTTAAAATCACGGGATATTTTGGTGTTGGTGGGTGGCCCCCCGAGGAATAAAGAAGATTGACACCTCAACCGCCCCAATCGGACCACATTTAGGGGCCCTACTAAGGCCCCAAAACGGGCCAGTTACAAAATATCACCAAAGCAAGTTAAAATCACGGGATATTTTGGTGTTGGTGGGTGGCCCCCAAGGAATAAAGAAGACTGACACCTCAACCACCCCAATCCGACCACATTTAGGGGCCCTACTGAGGCCTCAAAAAAGGCCAGTTACAAAATATCACCAAAGCAGGTTAAAATCACGGGATATTCTGGTGTTGATGGGTGACCCCCGAGGAATAAAGAAGATTGACACCTCAACCGCCCCAATCGGACCACATTTAGGGGCCTACTAGGGCCCCAGAAAGGGCCAGTTACAAAATATCACCAAAGCAGGTTAAAATCACGGGATATTTTGGTGTTGCTGGGTGGCCCCCGAGAAATAAAGAAGATTGACACCTGAACCGCCCCAATCGGACCACATTTAGGGGCCCTACTAAGGCCCCAAAAAGGGCCAGTTACAAAATGTCACCACAGCAGGTTAAAATCACGGGATATTTTGGTGTTGGTGGGTGGCCCCCGAGGAATAAAGAAGATTGACACCTCAACCGCCCCAATCGGACCACATTTAGGGGCCTATTAAGGCCCCAAAAAGGGCCAGTTACAAAATATCACCAAAGCAGGTTAAAATCAGGGGATATTTTGGTGTTAATGCGTGCTCCCCGGGGAATAAAGAAGATTGACACCTCAACCGCCCCAATGGAACCACATTTAGGGGCCCTACTAAGGCCCCAAAAAGGGCCAGTTACAAAATATTACCAACCCAAGTTAAAATCACGGGATATTTTGGTGTTGATGGGTGGTCCCCGAGGAATAAAGAAGATTGACACCTCAAACGCCCCAATCGGACAAAATTTAGGGGCCCTACTAAGGCCCCAAAAAGACTAGTTACAAAATATCACCAAAGCAAGTTAAAATCACGGGATATTTTGGTGTTGATGGGTGGCCCCCGAGGAATAAAGAAGACTGACACCTCAACCGCCCCAACCGGACCACATTTAGGGGCCCTACTAAGGCCCCAAAAGGGCCAGTTACAAAATATCACCAAAGCAGGTTAAAATCACGGGATATTTTGGTGTTGCTGGGTGGCCTCGAGAAATAAAGAAGAATGACAACTCAACCGCCCCAATCGGACCACATTTAGGGGCCTATTAAGGCCCCAAAAGGGCCAGTTACAAAATATCACCAAAGCAGGTTAAAATCACGGGATATTTTGGTGTGATGAGGTGAATTTTATCATACTTGCTAAACAGAGATGTGACTAATCAGTGTATGTAACATATGGATATGTTTGTTCACTATGAAGGGATTTAACAGAATTTGTTTGGAAAGAAACCATTTGTAATTTAAAGGAGTAAAGCTGTGTAAAGCTATTTTTTTAATTTATTTTCAGTTAGCGTTTCACCATACACACGCCGAGGTGATTATAAATATTGAAAGCAACACTCAAAGTAATGTTGAAATATAGTAGCTAGACGTTAAAAAATTATCAAATTACCCACATTATTTCCGGAAAAGAGTTCTATCCATGCCATTGGATATTAGTACCAGTTCTAGATTCATGTATGCTCTACGCCATGATTCTCACCCAAAGCTGTAGGAGCCATTAAGAATGGGACCTTGTGAGCTCACGCCATCAATCCCTATTTATGAGCTCCCAGTGAAGGCTTGGGGGGGGGGGGGGGGGGGGAGCTAACGGCCCCTAAATCAAAAATCCAAACTGTCACTTATTGCTTTTATTTTAACCCTCACCTTCCCTCAGGCACATAAATCGATACCCGAGGAGCTTCAGAATTTAAAAAAAAATATCCGTGGAAGGGTCTCTAGACTAACAACAGTAGGACCGAAGACGCCAATCCCATGTTCGAAATCTGTCAGCGGCATATCGATCGTGCCCTCTTCCACATCCCCAATTTCGAAAATAGGAAAATTGATTATATATCTAGACCTCAGAATGGGGAAATTACCGGAAATATTATCGAGAAAAGAGTTTTGTCCTTTCTTCAAACGCATGCCGAAATACATCCAAATAATAAAAAGTGACGGTTGCGTTTGTTTTGCTCAATAGCAATCCGACTTATTTTATTTCTTTTCTATTATCTAACACACACATAATTTCAGGGACTCAGTCCGAAATGAGCTGTCTCTGAACTGATAAATAGAGGTGGGCCATTTCTGAACAGGACATTCACTATTTGGAATTCCAATAACCCAACAGGATTGAGTAGGCAGGTGAGGGACTTAACAGCAAGCCGTTCAATGGAAGGGTTCAGTGGGCAAGTGCGGGTGTAACGAAAAAATATTTAAAAGACATCGCGCGCCAGGACGGGCCGGGGTTATCAATTCCGGGAAAAGAGAGCGTAAAAAAATCACAATAATTGTAACCAGGCTTGTCAACCGATACAAGTAACGACACCGGTACCACAGAAACGGGACCGTTTTTGCGGTACCGGTTCTGAAGCCAAATACCGGCGATACTCGGTACTCGAGTCAGTCAGACCTCGGACTGTATATAAAATTTCAGAGCAACACTCAAACATGGTCCCTCCTGGACCCCATGTTTTGTAGCACATCGAGAGACCATGTTCAGTGTTCTCTACGTACTGGATAGCTGTCTTTTTCAAGTTTCCAATGCGCGTGTGTCTAATTATAAAATCTGATATTTAGAACGTCGAAGGCATCTGCCTAAGATCGTTACTGAAGGTGCCGAGTCGACGCAGAGAGCAGGTTTAAAGTTCGAAGTTCCGTCCACCCATAAGTTTATACTCGAAGTGACGCGATTTCCCACGAATATTCGAATCTTAAGAACTCGGTTCACATAACCGATTTATTTGTTAGGAATATATTCCATAGCATACATTGTTTCATTGTCATTTAATGGCCTTTTTATGTGTTGTTAAAGGTACCGACACCGGTAACGGTACCGCGGTACGGCCCAGTACCGTCTGGGTTCCGATAAACCAAGTACCGGCGGAACTTTGACAAGCCTGATTGTAACCGAAATTGTGGTAAATGATTCTGGTTTTTGTGTGGCATACAGGATAAAGAGAAACCAAAATTTGAGGAGTACCTGGATGGCACCTCTTTGAGGGGAAGGGGGAGGGGTCGAAGTTTTAAATCCTAAACAATTCATTAGTTATTCATTCCAATCGTCCATTATACACATTATTATGTGTCATATACAATATGTTAAGTGGGCGACTGGAATTAACAACTAGTAGAGCTTTCTTCCCACGGCTGTGAGTCAGGAGACCCTTTCCTGGATTTTTTGTTTTAAATTCAGAAGCTCTGGGATCCATTCTGGTGCATCCGGAGCGAAGATAAGGGTTAAACACTCTAAATAACAGTTTGGATTTTTTTTGGGGGGAGGGGGGAGGGGGAGGGGGCAGGCCCGGTCCACCACAGGGAGCCCACACACAGAGATTGATGAAGTGGGCGCCCGGGGCCCCAGTCTTAATTGTTTCGAGGCTTTGGGTGGGTATCAAGGGGTAGGGCATGCAGAAATCTGGTACTAGTACTGGTATCCACTAATATAAATAGTACTCTTTTCCAATAATATTGCCGATGATTTTCCCATTCTCGCACCTTAATACTATATAATGATTAATAAATCGAATGTTGGTTTTAATATTTATTATCACCTCGGCATGTGTTTGACGAAACGGTAACTGAAAATAAATTATGAACCCCCTTTTTTAAAAAGGGCTTTTACACAACTTTATTTTTATTTCTTCAAATTATAAATGTTTTCTTTCCTCAAAACGTTCTGCTAAATCCCTTCATTGTTAACAAACAGATCCATATTTCACGCACACGAATTAGCTACACCTCCATTTGACAAGTATGGCAAAATTCACCCGCCGTGCACCTCGGCTAAATCGTTTTTGTGACATAAATAGTGTGTTGATTGCCACACCGTAGTATGTTTCCGGGGATTCCTAATCTGTTTTTACAGATTACTAATCTGTTTTTACAGATTAACTAATCTGTATTTATAGATTAATAATCTCTTTAAACAGATTGAATAATCTGTTTAAACAGATTAAATAATCTGTATTTACAGATTACTAATCTATTTAAACAGAATACTAATCTGTATTTACAGATTACTAATCTGTTTAAACAGATTACTAATCTGTAAAAACAGATGAACTAATCTGTATTTACAGATTAGTAATATGTTTAAACAGATTAATTAATCTGTGTTTACAGATTAGTAATCTGTTTAAACAGATTAACTAATCTGTATTTACAGATTACTTAGTTAATCTGTAAAACAGATTGGTAATCTGTTTAAACAGATTAGTAATCTGTTTTTACAGACTAGTTAATCTGTAAAAACAGATTAGTATTCTGTAAATACAGATTAGTTAATCTGTTTAAACAGATTACTAATCTGTAAATACAGATTAGTTAATCTGTAAAAAAAGATTAATAATATGTTTAAACAGATTAGTAATCTGTAAAAACAGATTAGTTAATCTGTAAAAATGGATTAGTAGTCTGTTTAAACAGATTAGTAATCTGTAAAAACAGATTAGTTAATCTGTAAAAATGGATTAGTAGTCTGTTTAAACAGATTAGGAATCTGTAAAAACAGATTAGTAATTTATTTAAACAGATTAGTAATCTTTAAAAACAGATTAGGAATCCATGGAAATATACTACGGTGTGACGGCTCTACGCTGCCGTAAATTTCGCTTGAAGATAGCCTTCAATAAACTAAACATTGCTTCACCTTCATTTATACACATTTCAGTGCGTAAGTTTTATTAAATTGCCACTTTTCACACGTTCGGGGCTACTTTTAGTACTTTAAAACGCAGTTTTATGCACTCACCGGAAACATTACCGGATACCGGACTTTTTACCGGCAAAAAATATATCCGAGTTGGGATAAAATTTATTCTTCAGTTGCACTTGGATGTGATTCATACGCCAAACTGAAAACAAAAGCGTGTGCTCTTATTACCTGCATGTTTTTACTGAATTACCCGGTCGCGGCTATTTGTTTCGGCCACTTTAGAGAATTAGATGATGGGTTGCACATCGATACAGGGGCAATGGCATTTACACGTGAATATTGCATGAACACTGGTCGCTATGCCTAATATTTTGAACTATTCCATTCAGCTTTGGAAGCACAAATACACACGGTTATCCAAGAGCTGTAATTGCTCTTAGATAATTGATCATACATGCACTGTATTTTAATGTATTCTTCTGCTTCAAATTGTTTTACTTTGGGTTCTCTGCTTCCATTTGCACATAATTTTTACAGTACTCATTTATCCAATATTTGTTCTTTGTTTATGTGCTTATAAACTAAATATGCAAACTTTTTGATTGTTAGTTTATCATTCATTGTTTTCATGTTTTACTGGGCTTTTATGACACTTTAATGGATCAAGCCATGTCATATCGGGTAGTATTACGGTGGATTATGCGCCACGGAAGCTGGAGAGAACCACCGAGCAGCGGCGAACCAATACCAAACACTCCAGCCTACTAACGCGACAGAAACAGGGTTAGCTACGGTTGAATGCAGGTGCAAAAACAGACCTGTAGTACACTTTAGCACACAAAACCACCATGCCTGTACATGGGCATTTGGAATTAATTGTCTTACCCAAGAAATCTCGAGTATAATTAATCGATAAAATTAAAAATAAAAATAATTGACAATGGTCCGGAGAGCATATGTATGGAGCCGGTGAGGTGACATATGTTTTTTTTAAAATCCATACGCACGAATTAATAATCTGTGCACACGAAATATTAATCAGAGAGAACAAATGAATAATCCAAGCACGCAAACTAATAATTCATGCGCGCAGATTAATAATCCGTGCATGAAGTAATAATCAAGGCAAACGAATTAATAATCCGTGCGTTTGAATTAATAATCCGTGTACGTAAATTAATAATCCACGCACACGAAATGATAATCCATGCCAACAAAATAATAATCAATGCGAACGAATTAATAAAATCATTCACGTGAATTGTAATCTGTGCACACGAAATAATATTCCGTGCACACAAATTAATAAGCTGTGCAAATGGATTATTGGTCAGTAGTATGTCACGTACATTTCGAGCAAGATCTGGTGGACCGCGCGGTGTACCCCGGAAGTGACGTTTTGGTTACCCGCGTGAGCGGCTATGTTGTGATTTCATTCTCATGGTGACGCGTGGTGTCACTGCACATGTGCAGCGCGTGTTGTTATGGTAATACGCGTTTCCGTCGTCCATTTTGTATATAGGGAATCGCCATCTTGTTTCTATGGTAGCACATAGTCGCTAGGTGTCCCAAAGGCATCTAATAAGATGAGGGTATGTTTGGAGGGTACGTTCGATTCAATGGGAGTACAACGAATTACTCAAATGAACCCGAGAACGACTGCTGTTCACCCGAAATAACCGAAACGGACCCGAATTCTCTTAGAATATTGACCCTAATAGTACCACGTAGTGGTATAAGATCTATAAGAGATGTGCTCCTTATCTAGCTCGAATTCCATCAGAATCCTCGTTTACAACTACATATTTTATAACATATCTGTTCTACTTGACGTCTATCTACTCTAGTATACTAATTATCCCTGATTGTCCTTGTAGATTCTTATGCCTTTTCTACCCATGATATGATATGGCATTGTCCGTGCATTCCTGGCTCTCCCTTACCTTAGTAGATTATTTGGCTTGTTCTACCCGTGCTATGACTATTATCTGCACTAGTCTACCATTATCTGGCTTACCAGTAGACCTAGACATAGCTGCAATTGATACTTTCCCGACGGGCCATCTGCGCCCCGTTTTCTTCGTGTAAGGCCATGAGGGCTATGAGGACGCCAAAGGCTAGTCCTATTCCATAATGGGGTACCAGTAATGGATTGCCCATGGGGTGGGGGTCCCCAAATACCGAGATGAGGCCATAGGGCCATGATGGCTATGACGTCTTCATAGCCCTCATGGCCTCATACGATGAAAAAGGGTACCCAAATACCGAGATGAGGATGAGAGTAATGGCATTTCCTTATTGCACTCATAACCCTCATGGCCTCATACGATGAAAGGGGATTCTGATTCTGAAAGCCATCCAGATGCAAGAAAGGGATTCCAAAATTGGAATTCTGTGGACCGTTCCAACCAAATACCGAGACGAGGATGAGAGCAATGGCATTTCCTTGTGGCACTCATAGCCCTTATGACCTCATTCGGTGAAAAGGGGATTTTGAAGGCCATCCAGATACTAGAAAGGGATTCCAAAATTGGGATTCTGTGGACTGTGGGGACAAATGTGGAGATGAGGATGAGAGTAATGGCATTTCCTTATGGCCCTCATAGTCCTCATACGGTGAAAAGGGGATTCTGAAGGCCATCCAGATACTAGAAAGGGATTCCAAAATTGGGATTCTGTGGACCGTGGTGACAAAATACCGAGATGAGGATGAGAGTAATGACATTTCCTTATGGCCCTCATAGCCCCCATGACCTCATACGATGAAAACGGGGCACCGATGGCCCGTCGGGTAAGTATCACCTGTAGCTATGTCTGGGTCTACTGGTAAGCCCAACAAATAGTGTAGATAATAGTCATATCACGGATAGAACAAGCCAAATAATCTACTAAGGTAAGAGAGAGCCAGGAATACATGGACAATGCCATCATATCATGGGTAGAACAAGCATAAGAATCGACAGGGACAGTCAGGATAATCAGTATACTAGAGTAGATAGAAGTCAGGTAGAACAGATAAGGTATAAAATATGTACTACTGAACGAGGATTCTTATGGAATTCGAGCTAGATAAGGAACACACCTTTTATGGATCTTATAACACTACATGGTGCTATTAGGGTCAATATTCTAAAATAATTCTGGCCCATTTTGGTGATTTCCGGTGAAAATAAGTCGTTCACGGGATCATCTGGGTAACTCGTTGTACTTCCATCGCATCGAACATACCCTCCAAACATACTCCCGTCTTATTAGATGCCTTTGGGTTACCTAGCAGCCGCGTGCTACTATACAAACCAAGATGGCGGCGTCCTGTATACAAAATGGATGACGGAAACGCGTATTACCATAACAACACGGGCTGCGCATGCGCAGTGATACAACGTTTCACCATGAGGATGACATCACAACATGGCCGACCAAGCGCGTTACCATGACAACACAAAATGGCGGCACCCAGTCACGTGACTATGACGTCATTTCCGGGGTCCACCACGGAGTTCACCAGATCTTGCTCGAAAGAAACGAGCACCACTCCTTTGATCCATGCACATGAATAATAATCCGTGCGCATGAAATGAAAGATATAAAAACTATGGTATAGGTTATTAAGTCAAAATGGCATCCATCCTGTGACCTTGGTATACTGGCATCCCACCATCTTAACGCTGAAATAGCAATTCTTAGGTCTACTTGTTCTTGTTTGAACCTAAGTTATCTAGGACCCTTCGGCCCTTGGTCGCTACCGCCTCCTCATATCTTCAAAAAAGGAAGGTCAGGAGGGGTAACCTAATGACCCGAGGTCCGTCCTTGTTAGGCATGCTTCCCCTTTTTTAACGTGCGATAGGCGAGTTAGGACGAAGTGAAGTCTGCGTAAGACCTCACATCGCTGCACTCTGGGCCTGTGGCAGTAAGTAGGTGTATGCATGCGTGGTGGGAGAGGGGGGATCTCTTGTTGAGACATGGGGGCGCAAAAATATGTCAGCGAAGATATAAAATTCAGATGTCTAAAAGGGCCTATAAAGCAGCCATCGAAAAGTACTTCGCAATGCCGGGGGAATTTGGGATGGGACGTCACCTAAGGTTGACTGGGATGGCAACATATGCCTATGCTTGTCCGCTACATGTCTAATCTTGGCGGTATTATATATAGTTTTGGCAGGCCATGGGAAGGTTGGGATCAGTGGCGGGGGCATGCGAAAATGCACACAGCTCGCCCCCAAATAGAGTTACATTGCATCCCCCCCCCCCTTCATAATAAATACAAACTGCCACATATGATTTCGACCCCCCCCCCCCCCCCACACACACACTTTCCATTTGGAGACTTCAAAACTGTTGATATAGCTTCGAAATTTGAGACTATTTCAGAGAGTCTCAGGCCCTTACCGTCAAGTTACCGATGATCTCGCCATCCTCCATTAGGCTCCAGAATCGCTCTCAAAGCTTCACAGTTAAAACTGAAAAATTTACCGAGGAAGGATAACCGGCCCCCACCAATGGCCTTACCTCCTCTAAGGAGGCTTCAGAGTCGCTTATAGAGCTCCAAAAAAATTATAATTCGGGGAGAGGTCCCGAATCCGGTGGCGGCGCTGCAGGAGGTCATGAAGGGGCATTTGCCCCCGACCACAGTCTTTGCAGCCACCCCCTCCCCCCCCCCTCTCTCTCTCTCATTTGCCCCTCTCCAAAACTGTCACATCCAGCCACCCTCTCTTACGCACACAGTGACTCTCTTTTCTTTATTTACATACAAACTCAGCTGATAAACATAAATCCACTGGAATTTTGCAAGTTCGGATGCAGATACTTATGAGCCATGTACGTTTATAAACCCTGTCTCTAAAATTTGGGTCATCCAAAAATGTGGCGATCTACCCTAAAAGCCACCAGAAAACTTGATTCAAGTGCACAGTGATTTTGTTTTGTCTGGGGGGCGACTCCCCGCCCTCCACTCTCGGGGACGGCATGTCGGCTTCTCCACTCAGGATACCCCTCCATACGGAACATGTCCACTACTTGCAGTCTCCACCACCCATCCCCCCCCCCCGCAAATACCACCGCCAGGTCACACAAATGGGAGAGGGTGATTCACCTGACTACACCCTTCCCTTCCTGTCTGCGGTCTTTGAAATATACACGCGTCATATCGCTCCCCCTCCATTGGAATTCTCCCCCTATAAAGGATTCTTGTTCCGCCACTGAACAGGATTCCCATGCATGTAAGTATATATAGCAGGTCCGTCTTTTGGGACAGCGGGGGTGGGGGTCCTGCTACCTTATGTTTTAATCCGTGCGCACAAAATAATAATCAGAGCACACGAGTTAATAATCCGCGGAGGCGAATTGATAATCGGTACATACAAAATAATAATCCGGGCACAAGGATTATTATTTCGTGTGCACGGATTATTATTTCGTGTACGCGTATTATCATTTCGCCGCACGTTATATTTATTCTAAGTAGTATGAAATGTGCCAAATGAGCCCCATCTGGGGGACTTCGGGGGGGGGGGGGGGGTAGCATACCGCAGAAGTGACAGCATACCGCGGGGTATTGTGGGTGTCACGTGGGTTGTCATAGAAGCGGAGGAGAGCGGGCATGTTGTGACCTCATCCCGATAGTGATACGTGGTTTTAGTGAGCATGCACATTGGAGACTACCATCTTGGTTTCTATGTTAGCCTGTTGTTGCCATTTGACCCAATGGCCTCTAAACAGACAGGGCCTGTTCTAAGGGTGTGTTCGATTCAACGGGAGTCTTGCGAATTACCAAAATAAGCTCGACAGTTACCCCCAAATCACCGACATCAACTTCATGTTACCGAAATAGAGTGGAGCGAAGTGTTATATGACCCATAAGGGGTATTTTCGATTGATGAGGTATGTACTCCGGTAGAACAAAAGAGCCCCATACTTGGAGTAAGATCGGTGTTTTGTTACTATAATTAAATTTTGTGGCGTGTTCTGACTACTCTCTGACCCAGGTATTCAAATGCAGGAGTTAGTACGCATGGCATAGCAGACGAGAATCAGTCAGGTCCTTAGGCAAGTTATGGCTACATGAAGAATAAGCAAGTAGAAGGGAATGGGTGGTGGTACAGTGCATAGTAAGTAGACAACAGAAAGGGGAAGTGGGAGGGAATGGGTAGTGTTAGCACGAATGGCGTAGAATCAGACATCAGGTATGCCCTCGGGCATGTCAGGGCTTAGGAAGAATAGGGAAGTTTGGGGGGGGGGGGGGATGGGTAGTGCTGGCATGCAAGACGTAGCAAGCAGACACCAATAGGCCCGTTGGTATGTCAGATTTTAGAAAGAATAGGAAAGTGGGAGGGAAATGGATGGTATTGCTATGCTTGGAGAAGGTAGCAAACATCAGACAGGGCCTTGGGCATGGCAAGACTTAGAGATAGGAAGGAAAGGAAGTAAGGATAAGGTGAGTAAATTGTGAAGTGGAAGTTGGACCCCGGTTTGGGATATTTACGGCCATGTTACATAGAGATACACTTGTGGAATCTCTTTCTGTTACTTGACTGGCCTTCAGGATGCCCTTTTCATGATATGAAAAGCCGACTGCAATGAGGGACAACTTGCCATTCTACATATCCTCAGGGTCATAAGGGCCACGAGAAAATTCTTAGTGAGCCACAATTCGTCATTCCTCATATTCTCATATTTAGGGATGACGTTCCATGGAATCTTCTTTATTCTTCTCGTGTCGCACACCAACATCAAAATATCTGGCGATGTTTGTCACCTTAGGTAATATTTTGTAACTGGCCCTTTTGGGAGCCTAAGGAGGGCCCTAAATGTGGTCCGATTGGGACGGTTGAGGTGTCAATCTTCTTTATTCCTCGGGGCCACCCATCAACACCAAAATATCCTGTGATTTTAACCTGCTTTGGAGATATTTTGTAACTGGCCCTTTTTGGGGCCTTAGTAAGGTCCCTAAAAGTAGTTCGATTGGGGTGGTTGAGGTGTCAATCTTCTTTATTCCTCGGCGGCCACCCACCAACACCAAAATATCCTGTGATTTTTACTTGCTTTGGTGATTTTTTGTAACTGGCCCTTTTGGGGGCCTTAGTAGGGCCCCTAAATGTGGTCCGATTGGGGCGGCTGAGGTGTCAATCTTCTTTATTCCTCGGGGGCCACCCATCAACACCAAAATATCCCGTGATTTTAACCTGCTTTGGTGATATTTTGTAACTGACCCTTTTTGGGGCCTTAGTAGAGCCCCTAAATGTGGTCCGATTGGGGTGGTTGAGGTGTCAATCTTCTTTATTCCTCGGGGGCCACCCATTAACACCAAAATATCACATGATTGTAACCTGCTTTGGTGATATTTTGTAACTGGCCCTTTTGAGGCCTTAGTAGGTCCCCTAATTATGGTCCGATTGGGGTGGTTGAGGTGTCAATCTTCTTTATTGCTCGGGGGCCACCCATCAACACCAAAATATCCCGTTATTTTAACTTGCTTTGGTGATATTTGGTAACTGGCCCTTTTTGGGGCCTTAGTAGGGCCCCTAAATGTGGTCCGTTTGGGGCGGTTGATGTGTCAATCTTCTTTATTCCTCGGGGGCAACCCATCAACATCAAAATATCCCGTAATTTTAACCTGCTTTGGTGATATTTTGTAACTGGCCCTTTTGGGACCTTAGTAGGGCCCCTAAATGTGGTCCGATTGGGGCGTTTGAGGTGTCAATCTTCTTTATTCCTCGGGGGCCACCCAGCAACACCAAAATATCCCGTGATTTTAACCTGCTTTGGTGATATTTTGTAACTGGCCCTTTTTGGGGCCTTAGTAGGGCCCCTAAATGTGGTCCGATTGGGGCGGTTGAGGTGTCAATCTTCTTTATTCTTCAGGGGCCACCCAGCAACACCAAAATATCCCGTGATTTTAACCTGCTTTGGTGATATTTTGTAACTGGCCCTTTTTGGGGCCTTAGTAGGGCCCTAAATGTGGTCCGATGGGGGCGGTTGAGGTGTCAATCTTCTTTATTCCTCGGGGTCCACCCATCAACACCAAAACATCCCGCGATTTTAACCTGCTTTAGTGATATTTTGTAACTTGCCCTTTTTGGGGCCTTAGTAGGGCCCCTAAATGTGGTCCGATTGGGGTGGTTGAGGTGTCAGTCTTCTTTGTTCCTCGGGGGCCCACCCATCAACACCAAAATATCCCGTGATTTTAACTTGCTTTGGTGATATTTTGTAACTGGCCCTTTTTGGGGCCTTAGTAGGGCCGCTAAATGTTGTCCGATTGGGGCGGTTGAGGTGTCAATCTTCTTTATTCCTTGGGGCCACCCACCAACACCAAAATATCCCGTGATTTTAACCTGCTTTGGTGATATTTCGTAACTGGCCCTTTTTGGGGCCTTAGTAGGGCCCCTAAATGTGGTCCGATTGGGGCGGTTGAGGCCACCCATCAACACCAAAATATCCGGTAATTTATTTATTGGTGCTTAAGGTCACATATTTCTTCACAATGGCTAACCATGACCGTGACAGTTTTAAGGGTGGAGGAAGCCAGAGTATTCGGAGAGAACCACCGAGCAACGGCGAGCAACTGTCAACTCCCCCAACATACCAACTCCACACAAGCAGGGTTAGCATTGGCTGAAGACAGGTGCACCATCGACGTGCACTACGCCTTAGTACACGCCACCGTGCCCCCACGCGAGCAATGGGGTGAAGTGTCTTGCCCAAGGACACAACGCACTTGCCGCAGGTGGGATTCGAACCGAGGACCTCTCGGCTTGCAGCCTGCACCTCTACCAACTGAGCCCCCCCCCCCCCCCCACACACCCATTAACCCATTATCTAACGCTAGTAGCAGACGATACTCGTCAAAAAAAATCTCGTGTAACTAAAAATTTTCTTTTTTTGCATCCAAAACACAGGGTGTTACCCCTCATTGGAATGAGCGCAACGCGCTCCTTCGAATGAGGGGGTCATAACCTATGTTTTGGAAGCATAAAATGTAAATATAAAAAAGACGGAATAGCGATTTTTTGTGTACAGTGCTGGCCGTTTTTGGGTTAAACGCATTTTGACCAATTACTCTCAGCCCCAAGGAAGGGACAAACTGACCTGGGGGCAATGATTAAAAAGATACCTAAGTTGTTATAACAAGATAGCTAAGTTGTTATAACAAGTTAGCTAAGTTGTTATAACAAGTTACTAAGTTGTTATAACAAGTTAGCTAAGTTGTTATAACAAGTTAGCTAAGTTGTTATAACAAGTTAAGCTAAGTTGTTATAACAAGTTAGCTATGTTGTTATAACAACTTAGCTAAGTTGTTATAACAAGTTAGCTAAGTTGTTATAACAAGTTACTAAGTTGTTATAACAAGATAGCTAAGTTGTTATAACAAGTTAGCTAAGTTGTTATAACAAGTTAAGCTAAGTTGTTATAACAAGTTAAGCTATGTTGTTATAACAAGTTAGCTAAGTTGTTATAACAAGTTACTAAGTTGTTATAACAAGTTAGTTAACTTGTTATAACAACTTAGCACAGGTAAAAAAAATACATCAACTGGCGTCAGAACGCTGCCGTACATTTCACAATTAAAAAAAACATTATATTTTTCTATTTTTGCGCATTTGTTTCCATTTTGGAAGTTAGTAAATTAACCCTTTACCCAACGCAGACGATATCAAAATTTATTATTTTAAATATCATTTTTTCAAATTTTTCAAAAAATTTCAACAAAACCATATCATGTGACCCCTCGTTGGAACGAGCTCGTCGAGCTCGTTCCAACGAGGGGTCACATGATATGGTTTTGTTGAAATTTTTTGAAAAATATTATTTTTTCAACTGCTGAATTTGCATATTACGCGGGCGGATGCGGGCGATTCGTTGGGTAAAGGGTTAAAACTATCAAATTAAAATGAATGCCCTGCAACTTGTGCAAGAGACTGAAAGTTCTGTGCACTTCCAAGTTCCACATCGTAACTATTTAAAGAGTGTTCATATAAATTTAATGGCTGCCTCATGTTTGAATAATATAGAATTAACTACACCACAACTGCAAGGGGGCAAGGGGGGGGGGGGGCTGCAGGGAAAGGCCGTCAGCTCATGTTTGATTATTTTTTTTCATGAGGCATTGTAATCAGAGGCGGCTTCAAAAGAGAATCAGCGGTGGCAATAGCCCCTCGTTGGCGAGGCCTACCCCCCCCCCCCCCCCCTTTCCCGGTCAGGAAACTCGACTTTCGTTGTATGGTTACTTGGCGACACTTGAGCCTCTGTATAACAGCTATATACTGCCCCTCCTCAGCATGGAAGGATAAGTTCCAATCTAGTGTAGGGTCAGTAGATAGTCGTCTTTCAGAGTAGTACGGATAAACCTATAGGCCGCCATTCTCACTATTTTGGGGAATTCCCCTTTTGATTGTGAAGTTTCTGGGGCACATCATAGCCTTTGTAAGACAGCTTTATACTGCCCCTCCCCCACCTCGGGGTATGGGGATTTCAATGCTAAATGCTTGTACCCAGAGTATCAACATACACTACTATCGGCATTTTCTATTCAAGGAAGGTTGCTTTGAGCCTTTGACAAACAAAACAAAACACAGAAGAGAACATAACCAATCGATTAATCCATGTGATTAAAAATGTCACTCTTTTATCCTTTACCAAATGTAACGACAAAAACGACCAGTGCTATATACACGAAAATCGCCCTTCTAATTAAGTATTTTTTTTCTCATTCTTTGCTTCAAAAAACATATTTTATGACCCTTGATTGGGACGAGCTCGTCGAGCACCTTCCAATCAGGGGTTATAAGTTATGTTTAAGTTTTCGATACAAAAATTAGAATTTTTATTTCAGGGGTAGCTAGCCGCAATACTTGCGAACGAACGCTCAGCTGTCTCGGCCGGCTTAACTCCTGCACTCTGCTAGTATTTCAAAATTTCTGTCATTGACCCCATATTGCCCATATGCATAATAAAAAATTAACAAATTATATCTTGTTTGACAATTGAGCTCTGTCAAACAAGATATAATTTATTAAATTCTCTGTTGAATTGTGGGAAAAATTTGCTGCTGAAAACTTTGGTATTTTGACAACAGTGTGCAATGGGTTAAATTTAAAGTTCTGGTCATAAGGAATATCGAAGTTGTTCTTATATAAATGGGTTTTTTTTCGATTTTATACCGTGCTTGCCTGTTTTTGCTATTATTATTATTGTTGTTGTTGTTTTCTATGTCTGTTTTTTTTCGTTCTAAACACAGGGAACAACAATAAAAAAATACCGAACATAGTTTCCAGTCGGGGGAAAATCCACTTTGGAAATTTTTACTAACTCATGATTTTAATTTGATCTCGACCAATGCTTGTCGTTTTTTTTTAACCCTAATAATTATTAGCACTTATCAGGGCATCACTATCCAGGCACTAAAACTTTAAATGCATTGATAATTAAAGGTTATTATTAATTTTGTTAATCAAAGGTCCATGATGTTTTGATACTATAATAATAATAATAACACTTTGGCCGGCCGCTGGTTTGTCAAGGTTCTCGGGTGAGAAGGCCTTGGTTACACCTGTGCTCCCACCTGCCTCCCCATTCCCATGCTTCTTCTCTCCTCCCAAAACTCGGAGACGAACTGCTTGATGACTTCCTTTGCCCCATTTGTACTACTATAAGTAAAAGCAGTTATAATAATTACCAATATTCATATTAATCACAAAACACTATATACATTAATTAACATAACCACTTAACACCTACACATAATCCGGATAAAATTTGATAGCAAAATATATACAATAAATAGCAAAACAATTCATAGACAGACAGTTTTTGACGTGGTTTATTGTGGTTATTTTAAATTTGTAGTACTTTACATGTACTTCATAAAAAACAACTGGAAATAAACAATAATAATAACACTTTGGTCAGCCGCTGATTTCTCACGATTCTCAGATGAGAAGGCCGGCCTTGATTACCCCCCCCCCCCCCCAAATGTTACCCCCCCCCCCCCCCATACACCTCTTCTCTCTTCCCAACACCCAGACACTAACTCTTTGATGAGATCCCGTGCCGCACTCCATGCTCAGCATATCAACCTTTTCTTTTAGGCCACCCGTCAACCATCTATCCTTCATTCTCCCATCCCACTTCCTCATTATCCTCCCAGTGAATCGTGTTCTATCGGATAGGGTATTTTGGACATTCTACGAAAAAGTGTTTTGGACATTCTACGAAAATGTGTTCCAACGTCTCTATAACTCCCAAATGACACATTTGGCACTCTTTTTCGCTGTCATTCCCAATTTTCCCCCTAAGCTCCAGCAACCTTGACGTTAGTTTGAACGGCAGTAAACGTGCCATCAAGGTAGTCCTCAGACTCTGGCTTCTCTTTGTCACGCAAGCCATCGAAGTGCCGCTTTGCTTTGACCCCTTCTCCCCAATTTCCCCAATTTCGATTGCAGTCCTCCACGATTCTTTCCCCGGCAACCTTTTTATCCTGGGTTGCCCCCCCCCCCCCCCCCCCACTTCTAAGTCCGAAATCTCTCTTCAATAGTTTTCTATAAGCGTCGAATCCGCGAAGCCATACCTGGTCATACCATCAAAAAATATTCTAAAATAAGAGCCGAAATGGTGTATTCTCATATCATTGGTGGGAAAATAATTTTTTCCGCGAAACGGTTTTAGAATGCACATTTTAAGCTCTCATTTTAAAATATTTTCCGTGGTGGAGAATACCCCCTCCCGCCCCCCCCCCCCCCCCCGGTAACACTTTTAGTCATGGAACATTGAACAACTGAAGAAACAGCCATTGTTTACCCCCCGCCCTCCCCACCGAGTGATTTACGACTAATAATTAAAAACAGGTGGTCCATACGCTGAAGGTATGTTGACGGCCCTTGTGATATTTACCGGAAATTGTGATTAATTATAGGCCGAAGACTATATGATTAAAACAATCAATTGGACGTTAATTTTGCCGACTCCTGACATTTATTAACAATTTTCGATAGGAATCGTAAGGGCCGTCAGCAAACTTTCGCTTTATGGGCCACTTCAATCGGTTGCCATGCATGCTAGTCCAAAAAGGCCGATGCGCACACGATGCGATGCGAGCGTTCCGTGCGTTGCAACACAGTAATAAATAATGATTTGTTCTTTGGTGTGTAGCTTTGACAACGTTAAATTTGATGCCTCTAAAGTGAGCTTTCACAAGTACAAACACAAAGATTAACTACAATGAGGCCAATTAACAAACTCAAACATAAAATCACAGAAATAATTTTGACGAAACGAATCGTTGCGTCAAAATTAAATTCAGTGATTTTATGCTTCAGTTTGCCAATTGGCCTTTATGTTGTTAGCCTAATTATTGTCTTTGTTCCATATTCCATACAGCAGCTGAAATCAGAACCCTTACACTATGTCGAAATTACATACTCGTGATTTATTACATTATCGCAATGCTCGCGTCGCATCTAGTGTGCAACGGCTATAAGCGGAAAGTGTGATGACGTCCCGTGTGGTGTTTAGTAGCATAAAGTGTGAAAAACCTACCTTGCTCAATCTTTGCAGTCCTCTGCAGTAATCAAAACTCCCTCCAGAGCTGGCACATTTGTTGCAAACGTAATCTTCATAACATTTACTCTATTCTTGAAGTTTGTCATCGGAAATGTCCTGACAACTTGAATGTAGCCAACTTTGGCAGTCCACGCAAAATAAACAATTGATGGAAACGCAGTTTTCCGCACACTCCCCACAAGGATACTTTATTTTCGAATTAAACTTTCTCGTCATGGTCGTAAAGAGTTGTAACAAGAATGATGACCCGATGAATGAAAAGTTTCTGCGCGCCAAAGGCGCACAGGGACGATGTGAGATTGAAATCCCTTGCGACCCGAATAACTTTATCTGCTTTATAGCTTTATTTGCTTATAAATCCACGAGAGTTGGAAGCGCGAGCCAATAATCTTATTAACCCTTTACCCAACGTAACGGCAAAAACCGGCCAACGCTATTCTCAAAAATCGTAAATTAATTTTCAAAATATTTTCATTTTTTGTCTCAAAAACATAGATTATGACCCCTCGTTGGAACGAGCTCGTCGAGCTCGTTCCAACGAGGGGTCATAACCTATGTTTTTGAGACAAAAAATGAAAAAAATTAGTTATTCAAGAATTTTTTTTGCAAGTGTCGTCTGCTTTTCATGTTAGGTAAAGGGTTAAGTTTGAGTGTGCGACTGGCAGTAGAGTAGTGGGTTGAGATCCCCGAGAATCTCGAACTGGAAGATGGCTAGGAATTTTGCATAACTACAAGAGTTCTGCTCCGGTGTTTGTTTGGAGAAGTGGGCATATTTATGGTAACACTGAAACCGCAGTTTGGTGGTTATTTTAGAAAAAAGAAACCCAAACAGTCGCTGGCTATATTATCCTTAACGGTTACAAAAGGGAAAAAATCCACCAATATGTCTTTTGGAAAGCTCGGAGTCATCCACCAGCCTATAAGGGAGAGTGGATGCTGAGCCTTGGTCATCTGGTCGGCCTTCAGGGGAAACAGATGACGGGGTGATTGGAGGGGGAACAACCCCCCCCCCCCCAAAAAAAAAAAACCCAAACACGCACACTCTCTCACAGAAATACACCCGAAAGCCCTTAAAAGGGCTGTTAAATCTTTATTCAAATGTTTATTTGTATACAGTGTACACTCGTCCCAGCCAGACAAGCTTGTTTCAAACCTGGCCTGGTGTTTGGGGGTTTCCTGTGTCTGTTAAAAGAAAGGTAGGTTGTACCAATTCCTCCTGCGCTTTGTCTACTATTTCCATGCGTCTTCTTGATAAGGGTGTTGCAAGAAAATTTGAGAATGTTCAATTAGAAAAGTTATAGGTAGAGAGAAAGATAGGTATCCGCTATTGTATATTGTGACTGTTGTGTGATTGTTGCTATAGATGGGATGAGGAGTGGGTTTCTTCGAAGCCCACTCCGCACACGCAGAGTTGCGAGGCAATCCTCACAGACTCGATCCTAAAGTTCTCAATGAGTAGCGAGGCAATCCTCGCTGACTCCACGCAGTTTAAATCTATTGAGTGATTGTAATTTACTGTGGCTTATTTTGTTTTTCTGTTAAGGGTTCGGTGTTCGTTCAGCTTCACCATTGATTCACTATCCTGGAGTATGGAGGGTTTTGTTATATAGGTCATATTAAACGCGTTTTAACGCGCTTCAGCAGAGTTGCGAGGTAGTCCTCACTGACTCTATCCTAAAGTTCTCAATGTGTGGCGAGGCAATCCTCACTGACTACACGCAATTTAATTTTATATGACTCGAACGAGACGGTTTCGCGCGCCGAAGGCGCGCGGGGACGGTATGAAGAACAAGCCCATTTCGACCCTCGGTGTCTGTATATGATTGTCTGTCACATGTCTAGGCGTGTTGAAGGAGGAAAAGGTTCCGGTACTCGACAGGTGTCTCCTGTAGCGGCGAGGTGGCCTCGTTGACTGATGTCGGTTGAACCATCATATGACTCGTCCGTTTTGTTCACTTTAAAACATTTGATATTTTGTTTTCATATTAATCACAGATAAATAAAGCCTTCCGCCAATTTCATTGGTCAATTTCAAAACTAGACAATTTGATTGGCTGAACAAAATAAAAATGGGCCACATTTTCATAATTTGCATAATTAGAGTTGGGAGCTTTCATTGGTCAATTTCAAAACTGGACAATTTGATTGGCTAAACAAAATACAACTGGGTAACATTTGCATAATTTCAGTAGGGAGAATTTACGTTATCTGTCCTATTTTGGGTGGGTTATATTGCATTAATATTTTACCTACAAGAAAAACACCATTCATTTTTTTATATTTTCACTTTTTGCTTCCAAAACATAGGTTATGACCCCTCATTGGAACGAGCTCGACGAGCTCGTTCCAATGAGGGGGTCATAACCTATGTTTTGGAAGCAAAAAAAATGATTTTTTTTTTATTTATACGAGGATGTTTTTTCCAAGTGCCGTCTGCAACTCAATTTAAGCGATGGGTTAAAAAGTCATACTAAGTAGCTAATTTGTGCGTGTGTGTGTCATATGATAAACAGAATATGAAATGAGTGTTTTTCTCATATAATATTTATGAAACTCGTCCGAATTTTCCGTTTGGGCTCGCCAGAGGCTCGCCAAAACGGAAAATTCTTAGACTCGTTTCATAAATATTATATGAGAAAAAAACTCATTCCATATCCTCCATATATTGTATAATTTTTATTTTCCGAAAACTTATTTTATTTTTCTGTTTAGGGATCGGTGTTCGTTCAGCTCAACCATTAATTCACTATCTTGTTGTCTGTTGAGGGTTTTGTTTTGTAGGTGTTTTAATCGCGTATCAGGGGCGCGGTGGCTCAGTTGGTAGAGGTGCAGGCTGCAAGCCGAGAGGTCCTCGGTTCGAATCCCACCTGCGGCAACCGCGTTGTGTCCTTGGGCAAGACACTTCACCCCGATTGTCTACATGGGGGCACGATGACGCTGTGTACTGAGGCGTACTGCACGTCGATGGTGCGCATGTCTTCAACCAATCTAACCCTGCCTGTGCTGCGGTGCAGAGTTCAGAGTTACGATGTTGGAGAGCTGACAGCTGCTCGTCGTTGCTCGGTGGTTCTCTCCGGGTACTCCGGCTTCCTCCACCCGTAAAACTGTCACGGTCACGATTAGCCATTGTGCATAAGTATGTGACCTTAAAACACCAATAAATAAATAAATAAATCGCGTATCAGTAATTTCTATTTTTGCTAGCTCGTGAAGTTCCTGTATCGATGTCCATTTGGGTTTGCATAGTGCCACACACAGGGCATAATTTTGAACCCTCTGTAGCTTCTGAATGTTGGTTTTGCTCAGGTCACTTGTTATTATGGCATCGTATTCTAGTACCGGACGTATAAATGATTCGTAGAGCTTGAGAAACACATCTTTGTTTGCTCTCCAATTTTTACATCTGGTCATCTTCAGAAAATTGATACGTTTAGTAGCTCTAACCGTAATGGAGTTTACGTGACTGTTTAGACTGAGGTTGCTATCTAGGATAAATCCACCAAAAATGGCCCCTTTGCTTGCTTCTAATTTGTGATCGTGTTACTGGAGAGCGATACTGGGGACTGGTTTTTCCCTTTGCTTCTTGAACAGCGTAACTTTTTTAGTTTTGGCGGCATTGAGTTTGATGTGCCACAGGGCGCACCAGCTCTCAAGATCGCGAATGGTATCCTGTAGACGATTTTTAATTGTTTTGGGACTTGCTGGCCGTCCACATGCCTTTGTCGTCTGATAACTGCGATAGTACAGTTTGTTCATACTTTTTCTATTTCATTCACATATATTATGAAAAGTAGCGGGCTTCGAACCGACACTTCGTGGTTGACCCTCTCCTTGATTTTTCGGTCAGTTAGAAATGGTGATATGATCCTCAGAATTTTAGTCGGTAATCCCATTTTCGCTAGTTTATATCTCATGCCATTGTGCCATACCGAGTCAAACGCTTTTTCTACATCCAAGAAAAGCGCTGTGCCGATTTCGTTTTGACTAAATGTTGTTTTCATATAATCGACCAGTCTATGGACGTGTTCGATTCCCTCTTTTTGACTCCTATACGCTCTTTGCCATTTGTTGAAATAGTTGATTGATTCGAGATAGCTGCGAAGTCACGTTGTGAGAATCCGCTCAAATATTTTTCCAACACAGCTAAGCAAGCTAATTGGGTGGTAGTTAGAAGGGTTGGTAAGGTCTTTGTCGGGTTTAGGTGTCATGACTCCTGTGGCCACTTTCCAGCATTTGAGGAAGTACCCACAGGAGAGACAGCAGTTTAGGAGTTTGGTAAGTCTACAGTAGAAGATGTTGGGGCACTGTTTCATTATTTTGTAAGAGCCTTCGTCTTCTCCTGGGGACGAAGATGACTTGCATTTTCTGATTATACCCACTTCTACGCTTATTGGTTCGGTTAATTCCCCGTCTTCGTGACTTTGGTCAAAGTTCGGTTCATTGAAAATTGAGTTGTTATCTTGGACAAATTCATCTACTTTTACTTTAAAATCATTGTCATATCTGTTCCCTTCTTGTGGACGATACGCTTTCTTTTGAGGTTCGGCAAAAGCGCTGGATTTTACGTTGTTGTCCATGGCCATAGTTCCGTCACTAGTCTTCGGCACATTATTATTGGCACTTTTGCTCTTTTGGCCAGTAAGAGTTTTAAATGTATCCCAGAACCTCTTAGGTTCTCTCAGCCCATTTAGGTTTTCTGTTGCTTTTCCCATCTCACGCGGTTCTCGTTAGCTCTGGCCTTTTTTACTTTTCCATGTAGGTAATTAGACGTGGTTTTAAGTTCTTCTCTATTCATTTGATCATTCTCAGATAGGTAAGCCCGGAAGGCTTTTCTTTTTTGTTTAATTATTTGTTTGGGTTATTCTGTTTATCCGTGTCTGTACTGTTTGTTTCGGACAAATTGCATCTAGTGTACTGTGATAACCTCGTTAAGATGGGTGCAGACTTTTTCTAGTTCATGAACATTTAAGGGGGCATTTGCCTTTGATGACCCAAGAATGAATGAATGAAAAGTTTCCGCTCGCCGAAGGCGCACAGGGACGATGTGGGATTGAAATCCCTGGCGATACTAATAACTTTATTTGCCTTATAGCTTTATTTGCTTATAAATCCACGAGGCTCGGGAGCGAGAGCCAATAATCTTATTAAGTTTGAGTATGCGACTGGCAGTAGGATAGTGGGTTGAGATCCCCGAGAACCTCTAACTGGAAAATGGCTAGGAATTTGCATAATTACAAGAGTCCTGCTCCGTGTTTGCTAAAAGAAGTGGGCAAATTTATGGTAATACTGAAACCGCAGTTTTGTGGTTATTTTAGAAAAAAGAAAAAGAAACCCAAACAGTCGCTGGTTTGTGACCAGCCCCAGCATGTTATCCTTAACGGTTATAGAAAGGAAAAAATCCACCAATATGTGTTTTTGAAAGCTGGGTATTGGACATCTGGTCTGCCTTCAGGGGGAACAGATGACGGGTTGATTGGAGGGAAAAAAGAACAAAAACAAAAAAAAAACAAAAACAAAAAACAAAAAAAAAAACACCCGAAAGCCCTTAAAAGGGCTGTTAAATCTTTATTCAAATGTTTATTTATATAAAATGTACACTCGTCGCCAGCCAGAAAAGCTTGTTTCAATCCTTGCCTGGTGTTTGGTGATAGGTAGGTCGCACCAATTCCTCCTGCGCTCTGTCTACCATTTCCTTGCGTCTTCTTGATAAGAGTGTTGCAAGAAAATTTGAGAATGTTCAATTAGAAAAGATATAGGTAGAGAGAAAGATATGTATCCGTTATTGTATATTGTGACTGTTGTGTGATTGTTGTTATGGATGGAGTGAAGGGTGGATTTCGTCGGAGCCCACTCCCCTCACGCAGAGTTGCGAGGCAATCCTCACAGACTCAATCCTAAAGATCTCAATGAGTAGCGAGGCAATCCTCACTCACTCCACGCAGTTTAATTCTATTGAGTAATTTTAATTTACTGTGGGTTATTTTGTTTTTAGCTTAACTTGACAAAGTCAAGATAAGCTATTGCCATCACGCATGTGGAAGTATGTTAGGCTGTGAGTCTGTTCACATTTTCCTTTAGCACAGGCTACACCCCGCAGTTCTTGTCTGATCGTCACGAAATTTCATATGCAGGTTTGGGGTCATGTCTAGATGAGAACGTCCCCTTTTGGTGGCGATCGGTCAACCGGTATGGCTGCCCGAGCCCAAAACCCGAAACCCATTAGCACAGTCTACAGGTTGTATTTATGAAGGAATTTCATTGTAACTTAGTAGGATGCCACTGTATAATGCCTAGATGAGAACGTCCCCGTTTGGTCATGATCTGTCAACCGTGATGGGTGCCCAAGCCCGAAACCCAAATTTTTTTTAGCACAGTCTGCAGGTCATATTTAATATGGAGGGATTTCATTGTAACTTAGTAGGATGACTCCGGATGATGGCTAGATGAGAACTGCCCCATTTGGTTCAGGTTCAGGTTTTCGGGTTTTGGGCTCGGGCAGTCGTGACGACTGCCCGAGCCCAAAACCCGAAAACCTTTAGCACAGTCCATAGATCATATTTATGGAGGGATTTCATTGTAACTTGGTAGGTTGACTTCATATAATGTCTAGATGAGAACGTCCCCTTTTGGACGTGATTGGGCAACTGTGACGGCTACAGGAGACCGAAGCCCGAAAACCTTTAGCACAGTCTACAGGTCATATTTATGAAGGGATTTTATTGTAACCTGGTAGGATCACTCCAAATAATGTCTAGATGCGAACGTCCCTTTGGCCGCGATCATTCAGCTTTTATGGCTGCCCGAGCCCAAAAACCTTTAGCATGGTCTATAGGTCGTATTTCTGGAAGAATTTCATTGTAACTTGTTAGGTTGACTCGATATAATGCCTAGATGATGACATTCCCTTTTGGTCATGATTGGTCATCTGTGACAGCTACAGGGGCCCGAAGCCCGAAAACCTTGAGCACAGTCTACAGGTCATATTTATGAAGGGATTTCATTGTAACTTAATAGGGTCACTCCAAATGATGCCCTAGATGAGAATGTCCCCTTTTGGTAGCGACCATTCAACCATGATGGCTGCCCGAGCCCGAAACCCGAAACCCTTTAGCACAGTCTACAGGTCATATTTATGAAGGGATTTCATTGTAACTTGGTACGTTGACTTCATGTAATGTCTAGATGAGAATGTCCCCTTTTGGACGCGATTGGGCAACTCTGACGGCTACAGGGGCCCGAAGCCCGAAAACCTTTAGCACAGTCTACAGGTGATATTTATGAAGGGATTTCATTGTAACTTGGTAGGATGACTCCAAATAATGTCTAGATGAGAACGTCCCCTTTTGGTCGTGATCATTCATCCTTGATGGCTGCCCGAGCCCAAAACCCCAAAACCTTTAGCATAGTCTATAGGTCATATTTATGGAAGGATTCCATTGTAACCTGTTAGTTTGACTCCATATAATGCCTAGATGATGACATCCCCTTTTGGTCGTGATTGGTCAACTGTGAAGGCTTCAGGGGCCCGAAGCCTGAAAACCTTGAGCACAGTCTACAGGTCATATCTATGAAGGGATTTCATTGTACCTTCGTAGGATCACTCCAAATGATGCCCAGATGAGAATGTCGCCTTTTGGTTGCGATCATTCAACCATGATGGCTGCCCGAGCCTAAAGCCCAAAAACCTTTAGCACAGTCTACAGGTCATATTTATGAAGGGATTTCATTGTAACTTGGTAGGTTGACTTCATATAATGTCTAGATGAGAACGTCCCCTTTTGGACGCAATTGGAAAACTGATGGCTACAGGGGCCCGAAGCCCGAAAACCTTTAGCACAGTCTACAGGCCATATTTGTGAAGGGATTTCAATGTAACTTGATAGGATGACTCGTTTTGGAATAATTTCACTGTAACTTGGTAACTTTCGTTGATATACGTTAACTGTGAGGGCCTCATATATTAACTGTGAGGTCATATTAACCCACCCCTCAGCTCTTTAGTACAGTGTACACCTCATGTTATTTTTATCAAAAACATAGCATACAAGGAACAGAAATGAAAATATTCCCAATTATCACAATTCTTGTCTTATTAAATAATCTTTTTATAAACATTTATAATTATCTTTTTCATCAAACACAACACACAAGTTAAGCTACAGTGTCATTGACACTTTCATTCTGGGTTCGGTGTTCGTTCAATTTCACCATTGATTCACTATCCTGGAGTATGTGGAGGGTTCTGTTTATTGGTCTTATTAAACGCCTTTCAATCGCGCTTCAGCAGAGTTGCGAGGCAGTCCTCACAGACTCCATCCTAAAGTTCTCAATGAGTAGCGAGGCAATCCTTACTGACTCAAAGCGATTTAGTTATATTGTATAATTTTTTTTTATTTTCTGGAAACTTATTTTGTTTTTCTGTTAAGGGATCGGTGTTCGTTCAACTCAACCATTAATTCACTATCTTGGAGTCTGTTGAGGGTTTTGTTTTGTAGGTCTTTTAATCGCGTATCAATAGTTTCTATTTTTGCTAGCTCGTGAAGTTCCTTTATCGGTGTCCATTTGGGTTTGCACAGTGCCACACGCAGGGCATAATTTTGAACCCTCTGTAGCTTCTGAATGTTGGTTTTGCTCAGGTCACTTGTTATTATGGCACCGTATTCTAGTACCGGACGAATAAATGTTTTGTAGAGCTTGAGAAACACATCTTTGTTTACTACCCAATTCCTACCTCTGATCATCTTCAGAAAATTGATACGTTTAGAAGCTCTAACCGTAATGGAGTTTACGTGACTGTTTAGACTGAGGTTGCTATCTAGGATAAATCCACCAAAAATGGCCCCTTTGCTGGCTTCTAATTTGTGATCGTATAACTGGATATCGATACTGGGACTGGTTTTTTCCTTTGCTTCTTAAAGAACGTAACTTTTTGAGTTTTGGCGGCATTGAGTTTGATGCGCAGGGCGCACCAGATCTCAAGATCGCGAATGGTATCCTGTAGACGATTTTTAATTATGTTTCGGGACTTGCTGGCCGTCCAATCAAGAGGTCCCAAAGGAGTGGAGAGAAAGCAAAGTGACATTTATTCACAAAAAGGGGGAAAAAGACGTTTTGGATAACTATCGAGGGATCTCTGTCAGTAGCAACATTGGAAAGGTTTTCTGTAAAGTCCTGTATGGGAGACTAGAGGAGGTGATTGAAGAGAAGGGTTTTTTGGGAGAAATCCAGAATGGCTTCAGGAAGGGAAGGAGAGTTACTGACCATCTTTTCACACTATCCCAAATGATAGAATCCGCGAAAGCAAAAAAGAAAAAATGTTTATGGCCTTTTTGGATATCAAAAAGGCATACGATAGAGTATGGAGGGAAGGTATGTGGCGCAAGCTGGAGGCCATGGGCTTAGGAGGTGAGCTTGTTGGAATTATGAAAGCATTATATAAGGATGTACAGAGTGAACTTAGCCTGGGAAACATTACAACAAAACGTGTGCCTTTGGAGATAGGCCTAAAACAGGGGTGTATCCTTTCGCCAATCCTGTTTGCATTGTACATCAAAGGTTTAGGAGATGAACTCCTGCGTAGCGAGGGGGGGGGGGGGGGTAGCAGTTGGGGACTTGAAGATCCCAGGGCTATTTTGTGCAGACGATATGGTTCTAGTGTCAGAAAGCGAAGAGGGGCTAACGAAAATGTTGGGAATTGTTGGGACATATGGGAGCAAATGGAGACTCGAACTTAATGAAAGCAAGAGCAAAGTTATACCTGTGGGCCGCAAAGTGGACCCCACTCAAAGGTGGAGAGTGGGTGAGTTCTGCATTCCGGAAGGGAGCAGCAAACTTCTCAGTGTAGGAGAGACAGGTGATTACGAGTATTTGGGGGTAAATATAAACATTACAGGAAGAGGCATCTACCGAAACCACACAAATAAATTGATTCTGAAGGGGAAGCGAATCCTTAACCAAATGAAACTTATAGGGAGAAACAGTTTCAATAAGGTTTTCGTGGGGAAAAGCATTTGGGAAATTGTGGGGCTGCCAAGTATAACATACGGTACGGAAGTGGTACCCCTAAACCAGACGGCCGTAAAGAGCTTGGAAATCCAGCAGAACGCAGAAAGGCCGATGGATAACGGGGTCGAGTAATGCCGCAGCGCTAGAAGCAATCAGGGATGAGCTTGGGTGGATGAGGATCAAGGACAGGAAGTGGTACCCCTAAACCAGACGGCCGTAAAGAGCTTGGAAATCCTGCAGAACGATGCAGGCCGATGGATAACGGGGTCGAGTAATGCCGCAGCGCTAGAAGCAATCAGGGATGAGCTTGGGTGGATGAGGATCAAGGACAGGATAGACCTGTTGAAACTCGGTTATCTTAATTATTTGGTAAATCTCCCCGACAGCCGATGGTGTAAAGTAATGTTCCTGAGAATTTTCAACTCAAATATCAAAACAGGGTGGATGGTCCAAGTGAGGGAGCTAGTAGAGAACTACTCATTGGAGATCGCGGACCTGGACGTTGGGGCAAACCAAGGTAAAAAAATCGTCAGAGAAAGGGTCATGGCGGATTGTAACCGTAATTGGCGAGAGGGAGTCAAATCAAAGAGGTCTTTGGGTGGCCTGCGTGATAAAGAGAAGTCAGGTTTTGAAGAGTACCTTGATGGCACCTTTGGGGGGTCACTGTTGTTTAAGCTGAGGTCGCGATCCCTGGAGCTGAGGGGACAAATTGGGAAAGACGGTGAAAGGGGGTGCCAGATGTGTAACTTGGGCATGGTGGAGACCCTGGAACACTTTCTTCTAGAATGCCCAAAGTATCAGTCTAAAAGAATGAGATTCACTGGGAGTATAATGGGGAAGTGGGATGGGAGAATGAATGACATGTGGTTAGGGGGTGACTCAAAGGAGAGTGTTAATATGCTAATCGGAGAGATTGGGAAGAATGGGGCAAGGGATGTCGTCAAGCAGTTCGTTTCCGAGTGTTGGGAGGAGAGGAGAAGCGTAGGAATAGGGAGGCAGTTGGGAGTACAGGGGTAACCATGGCCTTCTCATACGAGAACTGCGACAAATCAGCGGCCGGCCGAAGTGTTATTATTATTATTATCATACTTGCTCGATGGAGGTGTAACTAATTCGTGTGCGTAACATTTAGATGTTTCTGTTCACTACAAGGGGATTTAACAGAAAGGTTTTGGGAGAGAAACCATTTATAATTTGAAAATTTATTTATTTATTGGTGTTTAAGGTCACATATTATGCACAATGGCTAATCGTGACCGTGACAGTTTTACGGGTGGAGGAAGCCGGAGTACCCGGAGAGAACCACCGAGCAACGACGAGCAGCTGTCAGCTCTCCAACATCGTAACTCTGAACTCTGCACCGCAGCACAGGCAGGGTTAGATTGGTTGAAGACATGCGCACCATCGACGTGCAGTACGCCTCAGTACACAGCGTCATCGTGCCCCCATGTAGGCAATCGGGGTGAAGTGTCTTGCCCAAGGACACAACGCGGTTGCCGCAGGTGGGATTCGAACCGAGGACCTCTCGGCTTGCAGCCTGCATCTCTACCAACTGAGCCACCGCGACCCCAAAATTTGAAAATAGTCTACAATGAAACAAACAATACTTAATCTCCGTTATATATATTTATTATATCGTCCGCTTCATTAAATTATCACTTTTCACACATTCAGCTGCACATTTAGTACTTTAAAACATAGTTTTTATACACTTGCCGCCCTTTTTACCGGTAAAAAGTTGTGTTCAAGCTATTTTTTTTAAACGGGGGTTCATAACTTATTTTCAGTGAGCGTTTCGCCAAACACATGCCAATGTGATAATAAATATTAAAACCAACCACACAGTGGATACTAGTTCTAGATTCCTGTATGTCCTACCCAAATAATACTCACAGGTGCCTATTAAGACTGGAGCGCCTTGTTCTCACTCCACCAATCCCTATGTGTGATCTCCCAGTGGTGGGCCCGGGGGTGGGGGTGGCTGAGGGCCCCCAAAACCATAATTAACTGTTTTTAACCCCCATGTTTGCCCAGGAGGCACCAGAATCGACCCCCCCCCCCCAATTCGAAAATATTTGGAAGGTCGTTGTGGAGTTTGCCCCCCCCCCCCCCCACCACCCCCCACCCCCACCCCCCACCCACCCCCCCCCCCCCCCCCAAAATGCATTTGGGGCTTCCTCCTACACCTACACCCACCCAAGGGCCACTTGCCTCAATAATGCCTGCAGTATCACTTTTTGAACAAAATCTTCCAGCCCCCTCCAAAAAAATTTGGCCCGTACACCTATGAAAATATTATTTATTTATTGGTGTTTAACATCACTGTCAGCATCTGGGCTATATCATGACACAACATAAGTATAAAGTCAAGTTGTGCCAATCGTTTATGCATCTGTTGCCCACTTACTGAGTAATTGCACTCCAGTGGCATTGGTTGTTACCAGGTCCTATTTTACCAGTAGGGCGAAACAAATATACCTCAGTAGATATTAAGCCCTTCACTTCCCGGGCGTCGCATGGGGAGTCAAAATATTAAAACTTCCGACTGTGAATACTTCCCATAATGTAACTAGAAATTTAACCAATTCAATCTCGTTTGACAGAGCTTGAGGAGCAGTCAAATAAGATTGAATT